>JAHWFO010090254.1:487577-534380 GCA_023313115.1 Rhysida immarginata | reverse complement strand
AGTTAAAGGTACGTAGAATCTGGTAAAGAAAAATTTTTGAAAATATACTGTATATAGTAGTTTTGTTTTTATTGCAAAACCAACCTTACTTTACGAATAACCCTCTTATTTGATGCTAAGTTTTGTTGAAGAGAAGCAAATTTATTATCGATGAGAGTATCGAGCTGTTCGTCATAGATTAAAATGACGCTACGGTATAAAATGCACGAAAATATTTTGACACCCACTTATAAATTCTAATTTCAGTCTTACGTGTATATAAGTTATATCGTTGAAAACAAAAATAAAAGCACAAATGTTTTCATCTATTTTGAGATTTATCGAAATACGCCTTCAAGACCTTTTAATCTAAAATTGGATAGTCGCACTCGGCGATCGGAAGATACCCTTTCTAATTTCTGATTTCATTAATAATTTTTCATTAATATCTGTGTACTAAAGATCGAGGGCGATGAAATAGTAAAATTTGAAAATCCGCTCTGTCACAACACAAATTCTGAATGGCACTGAACTCCAAACTAGCATCTTTGCGAAGGTTCATTTAACTTCCTTTTTTGAAAGTTCGTTTATATTTCATTATACCTTTGCGTTCTAGATATGAGTTGGATAAAATAACGTGGCAAGCTTGTTTACCGTAAACGTAAGGAATTTCATGAATTATTGAAATGATTCCAACGTCAACAACGACGAAATTTACATTTTCCATGTATATGCCGTTTTTACATGTTTACGAAAAAGTTGAAAGTGAATGAAATCTTGACGGATGGCAGCCTTATTGAATTATAAAGAACTGTATATAGATTAGGATGGAATAAACGAGAATGTACCAGCAACTTAAGTTCCAGATCCGTTGCCCTTCCGCTTTGATTAGTCATGGCATGACGAAATTTTATTTTTTGCTCCATATCGAAATTATTCATCAAGATATTTTATTTAGCTCCGTCGAATTAAGCATGTCGCACCTCCTCCATCCATCGGTTGATTTTTACCTCATGAGAACGGTTTTTTCCGATGGAATCGCGGAATAGGCGCGATAAGAGGGTTCCTCGGACAAGGGTTCTTATTGAGCGATGGCAGAAACAGGAACACTTGATGAGAAGATGCGCGCTTGTCAAGATTAGTGGGAAGGGAAGGGGCTAACCGGTTTTTGTTTTGACGTCAGAAGAAACATGTAAAGAGTGAGGAGAGAGAAGGAACTTCCCGCTGAGAAAGTGATGGGTTTTAGTAGGATCCGTGAATCAGAGCACGTGCACCGGTTGCTCGCTTTTTTATCTCTCTTTTTAAAAGATGCACCTGTACATCATAGAGGGGAAAGAAAGTTCTGTTATCTTAATAGGCAAAGTAAGTCTTTCAGTCCATTTGTCCCCCCTCCCCCCCTACGGCAAGGCCGTCGTAAAAATGCTCCTCTTGTGAAATATTAGAAGCTTCTTGTTGATTTGGACGGGAGAATGACCGTGGAATCGTTTGTCCGAAGCGAATTAACCCTATCTATCAAACGGAATTAACACATAACTTCTCTCCCTCTCTTTCGAGTAGCACGGTGTAAGCGTTAATTAAAAGCGAGAGGTGTTGTTCTTGGATTAGAGTTGGTGATGGGGAGATAAAACGTACAGAAGCGCGCAACAAAGTCTGTTTGTATGAATTCAGTATCTGATAAACTATTCTACTTAAGAAGAGAGCATAAGCCATTTTCAGGCTATAAACATTGTCATTGCATTGTTACGAGACTATTGGCGTAAAAACATCACGTACGGAATTGCTTTACTATAGAAATGACAGAGTTGACCTTGCGACCTCTGTGTTGACCTCTTCTAGCCACTTTTGATGCGATGGAGCATATTTGCTTGGCCTTTCTTTCCAAGCGAAGCGAGGCTTTAAAGCCGAACAACAAAAACAAAGAAGGAGCATATTTCTGATGGCTTTCTTTGTGTTATTTGTTTTTTTATCAGCAGAGGAAGTGACTCTACAAAATCTTAAAAACAAAATTAGTAGGGAAACTAGTACGAAGAAATACTATTCTCGAAAGACGGCAATAGGAAAAAATAAAGGAGAAACACGTGAAGAATTTTCAGAAGGCTTGGTTATTGGATATGATTCATGAAAATCATCTTGCGCGCCTGCCGTTTTGTCATCACTTTCCTTCCATTAATCGCGTAAACAAATATGCATTCAATATAATCGCTGATTAAAGAAAAGAAAATGTTCTCAAGTCCCATCCCTTGTTTGAGTTAATAAAACGGGCGGCGTAGAAAAATAAATAGCCCGTTGCGTATCCTGAGAGAGGGAGGGAACAAGAGTTCGTCATTCTTAAAATCAACTCGTAAAAAAAGTAAAAATAGAAGCTGATGACGGGCAGAAAACGGTGTCACCTACCCTCTCTTGTGCAATGGACGAATAAGCGACATAAGAAAGAACATCTAATGTTGTTAGGCTGTCCTTTATTAAGATAGAGAAGCTGAAAAGGAAGAGATCAGGCTGTAGACATGTATTAAAAGTTTTCGTGCGTTATCATTGAAATGTCATTACGTGAATCGTTTGAAGTGCCCAACTGAATTGCTTTCATTGTGTGGTTGACAATTTATGTTGAACGTTATTTATTAACGATCGTATGGAGCAGGTAAAAATCGCCCGGGAACATTTTCTGAATAGTGAAGTGATTACAAACGTATATTTGTGTGTCGTGTGTGTATGTTTGTGTGTGTTTATGTTTCATATCAAACATTTTTTCTTCCTTATTTTCCTCTTTTGATGCTTTCATTCTAATATGGATCTGGTCGAGAGGCGCTAAAGCGTGTCGCTCTCGAGGTACGGGTTCGAATCCCGCTGAGGGCATGAATGTTGCGTTTGTTTCTTTACTAACGAGCTTGGAAGTCTCAGTAGGGTGATCCTTTGCTAAGTTAAATTTCAAATAGATCCAATGGGTATTTAATATCCTCGACACAGAAAAGGTAAAAGAGGGATAGAAAAGATAGAGATGGATCTGCAAATCTGCTTAACCGAGGAATCCTATTTAGATATGAATCCGCAACCGTCTAAACAAAAAATTTTTGTTTCTATTAAAACGCGTCAATTCTTCATAATGATGCATATTGTGTTCTTTCTTTTTTTTTTTTTTTTGCCTAAATCATTAAATTTTTAAAAGGGTTGCGGATCTACCAACTCTAATAAAATATAATGATCCTAAACGGATCTACTAACATGCAACAATTTCTATGCTTTTAAAATTCTGATTTATTCATTTGTTGTCATCTTTAAAATAATCAGCAGATCATTTCACCATTATTTTTCTTGGGTTCGGATGCACTCAATAAGAGCATCCTTGTTTTCTTTCTCATCCTCTTCCACTTTGTTCCTAGAATCGCCTAGACGGTCGCTTGCATAGTTTGTCACTGTCGCTTCAAAGGCTCGTGAGTAAGCGCAGCGCGTTTGATCCTGGGCTGCGCTTGTCGAGCTTTTTCCCGGGAAAAAGGCATTCCGAGTCGGCGGCATCACGCCACCGCTGTCGGTCGGGAAATGTCCCCTCGTCTGTGACGCGCGCTTCATCGAAAGGAACATTTTCGCGTGACGTAGGCAATGAGCGTCACTGGTTGCTAGGCAACATCGATTTACGCATGCGCGATCGAACCACTGCGCTTATCTCTGCTATTTATACGCAGCGAGGTTCCCTTTCCGCCGTATTTGCTCTCTGGCTCTCATTGCGCTAGGATACTTCACCAACTCATGATAGCTATCGCGTCCTCCACTTAGGTGGTGCACACAAACAGTTTCCATGATTCCCGAGCCTCTATCACCCGCCATGTATCTGAAAAACCCTCAGTATTTTATCGGCAGGCGAATCATTGGGGTAAGGGAAAAAGAATGAGAAAATTTTTTTTTCTCCTTATTGGATGCATTTTTTAAAAAAAACTTGCATTGGAGATTTTATACGAACTTGAAAAATTTTTCGTTACGAATATTTTACTCCGACATCTGATTGATTTGTTATTTTCTTGCTTGTTTCTTTGCAGCCGATCTCTAAAAGCAAGTCAACGGAGGTGACCCATGACTTGGAAGGTACAACCGTGGATGATAAAGGAAAGAAAGTCAGGAAAAGCCTGTAAGTATCCACTTGAACTTGTGGCTATTTTTAGTACAGTACGATCTATTTAAAATAAATTAAGGAAAAACAAACTCGTTAGAAAGGACTTTAAAATGTAGTACGCACTGGCAGAGCACTAGCTTTTTTAATTACTGTTGAAGATTACGACATAGTAAGTTTTTCTCGTTACATTTCATTTACTTTACGCTATCTGACAATGATAGCGTTTATTATTATTATTATGAAACAGTCTCGCATGACTAACTTGGAAATGAAGTCGTTCATGTTGCGTCTATTACTTTTTATTTATTTTTTTTTTTTACAATGCATTTAATTTTTTTAATGAGTTTTATCGCGTGTTACACCATTTTCCGCGTGCTTTTTTATTCTCCATTAACTAGAATTATTACATAAATTTAAAAGACGTGTCAAGTAATGATGATGTGGATCATCGATAGTAAAAATGACTAACAATATAGTTAACTCCTTTCCTCTCTCTCTCTCTAGTAAGTTCTAAAACGGGTGCAGTTACTTTTTGCGAGTTCTTGTGATTGTTTTTCCTAATATACTTTAGTTACATAAGAACAAAGGCTCATGTGTTAGTTCGGGGGGAGGTTTTGTTTCTAAGCATAGTTTGGATTCGTCACTCAACTTCTTTATTTGCGCTGCTCTCACAAACACGTGTGCTAATGCGTCTTTTTTGACATTTTTCTCATGGACAGAGCTCAAGACATGAAGCTGAGGCTGGGCTTCTTGCGTAGAAGGCAGACGGACAACACGATCCAGTCGTCGGTGAGACCCCCGCCGGAGGAGGTGCAGAAGTGGGCTGGATCTTTCCACGATCTCATGGCCAGCAAATGTAAATATTTCTTTCTCTTGTAATAACATGGCTATTTTCGAATGAGATGTTATAATTAAAGCAAATGTTGTTTGTATGTGCGTGTGTGTGTTTTTAAATGGGAAAGGGTTTTCGTGTTCGGTTTCGAATCGATCACCCTGAATGTGTGTTGCAAGCGAAGGAAATTTTTTAGTTAACTATAAAAAGAACGCAACCGCTAAAGGTTGCAGTCGATGCACGTTAAGTCTCATATCTCGTTTTTTTTTTCTTTCTCTCTCTCTTTTCTTGTCAGACGGCCAGACACTTTTTAAAGCCTTTTTGCAGCGGGAGTTTAGCGAGGAGAACCTCGAGTTCTGGTTGGCCTGCGAGGACTACAAGAAACTCCGACCCAATAAGATGGCTGCCAGGGCGAGAAAGATTTATAATGACTTCATCGTTGTCCAAGCACCAAAAGAGGTATATACCATCGTTTGCAAGAAATAAATTAATAAAGATTCGGTCTCATCCCTTCTAACACATCTCCCTCCTACACGATTTCCTCTATCGACCCTTGAAGTTGTCTTTCGTGCAAAATATAACTTTTATTTTTAACTCTTGTTTATTCTCGGCTTTCGTGAAAAATTTAACCTAGTTAAAGCAGAGTAGGACAAAATGTAGAATTTTTAGAAATGCAAATTCAGAGAAATCCGACAATATTTAATGTTTTACTCGCGTCTTTGTCACTATCCTAGGATGATCGCCTTCTTTGGCTACAAAATCATCTCTTAACATCGACATAGCAAGACTAAGTACCTACGGATTCATTAAACTACACACGCCTTATCTTGTTTAAACAGAATTTCCTCCCTGTTTTAACCTTCTATCTCTAGAATGACTGTCGTTCAGTTTGACAGACTCGCAATGGTCCTTCGCGATCGCTGAGCGCGACTTCCTATTCTTTAACATGGGAAGACGATTTTAATAAAGCGTTCTTGTAGGCGTATTTCAACAGATATAAGTAAACGAATGAAAATGCTGCAGCATTGGGCTTTTCAGTTTTCAGTGATGTAACATATATCCGTGCGATTAAAATTTTTCTTTATAAGTGGTGTTTGAATATTTGCGTGCACTTCATAGCTTGGCGGCATTGCCGTCTATACTCTGTTCAACGAAAGAAATACTGGGCGTGTCTAGTTGAATTTCCAATTTCAATTATTAAACATTGTTAATTTTACTTGGTAACAATGTCTAACAATTAAAACCGGAAATTTAATTAGGCACACCCAGTTTTTCTTTCGTTGCACAGAGTATAAGACAAACAGCTCGACACCATCATCGAAAATAATTTCTTTCTATTCAACGAAAATTCAGCGCCAAAAATGTAAGCAGTCATGCATCTTAGACATTCTAAAGAGAAAGTTCATTATTTTTAATGAAAAAAAAAAATTGTCGTTTGACAGGTTCGAAATCTGTTTACATTTGCATTTTCAGTAGAGCTGTCGCTATGGCGGCTCTGCACAAGAGCAAACGATTGATGATCCGCGTTCTCGTATCCGAATTAAGTTACAGCTTCCGAAGCCGAATGAGCTTGTTACTTAATGATTTTGATGGTTTGGTTTGGTTTGTTTGGTATTAACGTTCTTTTCAACTGCTATGGTCCTTTCAGGACGACGTTATAGGGGCCGCAAATTTTGCCCCGAAAGGGTTCTTTAACGTGCAGCTGCCAAATGACCACGGGATCAAGGAAGTGCGTGATCTCAGGATTTCCCCCTGAAAAAATCCTCGTCGTCCTCGGGTATCAGAGGCGATTACGCAACCACTGAGCCACCAAGGCCTATTAATAATTTTGACGAATCAAGCTCATTAAATTAAAATTAATTTGCACTCATTGTTGAGGGATATTGGAACAGTTTGTCCATTGCGAGTAAACTTGGTACAAGCCAAAATAGCAGTGGAGGAGTCTGGTGACCATTTCATGAACTAACTGAATTGCTGACATTTTTTCTGGACATGTTTAAACTTCTAAAAACCTATTGGTTGTACTGAAAAAGCGTTAGGGGTTAAAATCATCCTCCTTTTTAGACGATTATTATACAACATGACTATTTCAAAGGAAAAGAGAAGATTGGTGTGAGTTAAAATGGTAGCCCTGCTTAACTTTAATACTTAAGGTCTTCTCATTCTCCATTATCTCCAGTTACTGCTCAGTTTTAAAGATTTTCAAGAAAATGTTAAGCTCTACGAACTATCATGTCTAAGAAAAGCCTGAACAACAGGAATTCTATGCATTGTTAGAAATTCAGTCTTGTCTTTTCTGCTTAGTATGCTCTGAAAGTGTATTTTAATTTAAAATTTAATCAAAACGCTGCCCAGTCCCTTCTACATACGGTTTTATGCTTCCTTCGCAGCTTGTGCTTTCTTGGATAGAAGCTCTCCCAGATTTTATATTTGCTTTACCTCAAAGTCAAAATCTATGTAAAATCTACTGGTATAGAGATCTATGCTTTTCGCATTTTTTACCAATGAACTAAATTTTGCCACTAAAACTTAACTCTCCTCTTTCTTCTTCCCAAAACCTTTATTAATCCAAACGCTAGAATAACCAGGAAATATTAATTAAGCCAATGATCGTCAACGAAGTGAACTGACAATTTTTCTTCTTTTTTTTTTTTAATAGGTCAATCTGGACTCTACAACGAGGACGGTGACGGTAAACAATCTGACGAATGCGAACCGCCACTCGTTCGACCAGGCGCAGAAGCGCGTTCAAGGCCTGATGGAACGCGACGCCTATTTACGGTTCCTCCAGTCGGACCTGTACCTGGAGCTGCTCCACCCGGAGAGCGGCACCACGTCGTCCAACAGGTGAAGGACGAAAGGGTCTCGCCCGACGAGGGATGCCGACGGAACGGTTTCCGTCTAGCCTCGCTCGACTTCGTCGTCTCTTCCCGATGCCGTCCCGTGTGCTGTGTCACAGGGAGGACTGGGGCCATGTCACGTGACACGGAGATCTGTCCCAAAAAAAAAGGACAAACAGCTCTGCTGTTGAATACTGACCATGATGTGACTTATTATATATAATAATGATTAAAGAGACAGACAGACACTGACTCTAGTTGCTCGCCGCTTCATAGCCTATGAAACATTCCAGTCTATCGAAAGAATAAACTTGTGCGACAGAAATAGTCCATTGTTTTGTGCTTGCCTTCGGAAGAGAAGAAACTCTTTGTTACCCTGGACATTTTTAACCACTGCAAGGAGAGATTAAGAGAGAGATTGAGCGATTCCTGAATGAATGCCCTCCTCCCCATGACTTCTCCACGTGATAGAGCTCTTTCCTTCTGTTCTATTCTGGGAAACGCTCGAAATACTTGGAAGCATAATCGCTGCGAGAAGAAAATAAAACACTCGAAACAAACAGCGACTCGAGCGTTTCTATCGAATCTCAAATTGATGATCCCCCTTTTTGAAAAGTTGCATTCAATATTATTAAATTTTCCTTTATTCGATGATTTTTTTTAAACTCCTCTCTCCAAGTCTGGACATCATTTTACTCTCATCTCCATTTTTCTTTCCTTAAGCCAAAGTGTGTCGAAGCATCCAAACTAGTCATCGTTTTCTCAAGTACTGTGTACTCTGTAAATTTAATTTTGTTCGGAAAAAAAAGATAACAAAAAAACTTGTTTTTTGTATATTCTTCTTGTTCTTGTCTCCCTTGGAACATCTAGCCACTTTTTTGTGCTGTATTTGAATTATCCTTGGTCACAAGATGATTAATTGTATATATTTATATATATATTGAGTGTTCTACTGAATCTTAAGTAGAAAGATTAATTTTATTTTTTATTTATAAATGATTTTTTTTTCTTATCTTCACCATAAAATCTATATTATTTAAAAATTACTTTTGTTGTAGTTTCTTTATTTCTTTATTTAAAAAAAATCTTAAAATACACATTTATCAGAAAAAAATACATTTTCTGGAATAAATATAGAAAAGCAGATGTTTAGAAAATCCCTAAAGTGGTACTTCTATGATTATCATGTTGAAAAATAAGAAAATATATTTTTCCTTTTGATTCGAAGTTTTTCTTCACTTACCCCAAGCATGATTTGAGTTCTTAACTTTTGCTCGCCAAGTTATAATAATAATAATAATAATAATAATAATAATAGAAATTCCTTAATTGTAAAAAAGATTAATTATTCGAGACATTATACTCGAAGAACAAAAATTAAAAACCACTTTAATGTCCTATAGAACTTCAGATCTCAGAAAATGGATGGCAGAATACGTACCTTAAAAAATTGTAGATGCAATAGGATGGATTAAAGAACAATAATACCATATAATAAAATTATAAAGTGAGAAATGCACATTTCGATAATAAGGTTATCATCATCAGTGTTCTTGATAAATTAAGGTCTTATTTCAAACTTCACGAATGATGATTACTTTTGTCAAAATGTGCATTTGTCATCCTATAATGAACGGGTAATATTACAAATTCACAGATTTAACATACTAAATTCAATAGAATGGATTCTCCAGTTTATATTTTTACATAATACATAACTGAATACATAAACATTAAGGTTAAAGTACGGATTGAATATCTCTAATCCGAAATGCTTGAGACAAGAATAATTTGGAGCTTGCAGACGTAAATTAAAAAGTTACCATTTTCTAAAAGTTTCTTTCTTAGGAGCTTTAGCAAAAAGCTACTTAAAAGAAATAACGCTTGGTCTGTATGTTTATCTGGACGGCCGTCCGCCGTTTGCACGATAACTTGAAAACTTTTTCAAATTCTGTTTTCAGAAATATAACTAGGATTTTTATAGGTTTAGCTCGGCTGTTTCAACTTTTCGGGCTTTTTTGTGGACCTCTTCCTTCAAGTCGATTTCACGTGCTAAAGCAGTTACCGTAAAGAATACCACGATATCTGCAAGTCGTATAACAATCGATTAGTTAAGAATACTGTAAATCTTACAAACATACCAAGAAGGAGCTTTAGCTCTACAATTATTAATGGGTCATTCCACGTCAGTTCCGGCAGGCATTGGCACTGACCTCTCGGATTTTAATGAAATTTGATATATACAATTGCTCTAGGGAGTTGGTAATGAATATCAAATATTATTGATTTTTTTTTTCATTTTTATAGAAGTTACGGACATTTAAAATTTTCGAAATTTGAGTGGGGGCCTTATCTTCGGTACTGTTACTTCGGTTGTATTTTACTGAGAAAGATGGGATTGGTGACATATGAAAGCTCTTTAACTCTAGATTCTATATAAAATTTTTAAAATTATATTACGCGTGCGCAAATATTTGAATTTAATAAAAATATTTTATTTATGCAAATTTCTCAAATGGTGGGTATTTTTTTTTCGTTAAAAAATTATTAATATCTTCCACATACTTTCATAAAACAATACAAAAAATTCAAAACTATTTTTTGCTCCGTTTTGAAGATATTAATTTTTAAAGTTTGAGCTCCAAGCAGCGGGTGTCAGGTAGTAGGGACTTGACTACTCGTACAGGGAAGAGAAAGCGTGTAACCTTGGGACCATTCATTTATATACGTTTTATTATTTATATAAACAGTATTATTAATTATAATTACACGAAAAAATAAAATCAATAATAGTTATATCAATAGGAAAAATGTTTCTTATTGAGCACCTGTTAAATAAGAAAATAATTTAGTAAGAAAATTTAAATTTGCATTATGATGTCAAATTGTTAGTAATAAAGAAAGTATATTTACTTTACACTTCCTCAGAGTCAGTCACTTCTGAGTTACCCTGAAGGACGAGATGAATTGCAGAGGCAGCTGAAGATGATAAAGGCTTCATTATACAGGGTGATTCAAAAGTTAGTGTGCAGTAGTGCGTGGAAACGCGTACAACACACACATCAATGCACTTTCTGCAGAACGTCTTTGCTGATCGAATCATCTCGCGTGCCATCTGGCCTGCACGCTCGCCGGACCACACACCTCTCGATTTCTTCCTTTGGGGTGCCTTGAAAGGTAAACTGCACGCAAACAATCCGCACACTTTGCCTGAGCTGAAGGAGGAAATCACAACTGAAGTTCAGCAAATCTCACCAGCCATATTGAGCAGAGTGTTTCATAACATGCAACTGCTCTTTTATCTCGTCATCAGGAATTGAATGTCCCTTAAGGTGTTTTTTCTTCTTTGGGAAGTGGTGAAAGTCGCAAGGTGGAAGATCTTTCATCTTTGAACTGCAGTTTTTCATCTTTGAACTGTAGGCGCTGCAACACCTCTAGTGTGTGTGATTGTTTGCGGGCGAGCGTTATCGTGCTGCAGAAGATAGTCCAAAGCTGTCATTCAATCCTTGTGTCGATAACAACCCCGGACTTCCTCTCCGACGGGTTCACCCGAGTGGTCACACGCTGGTGCAGTGCGTGGAAAGGGATGGGGATAATGTCGAAAAGTGAATAGTGCATTACATAGAGGACAAATGTAAGTATCAGATACAAAAAGAATTTTGCAAATAGGTTAACAAACATAAAATTTACAGCCATGGAGGCATTACTTTTCGATCAACCCTCGTATCTTCTCTACATTTATTGAATTTTCTTTTAAAAACTTAATGAGTTCACACTGAAGGAGTAAAAAAAACAGCTGTAGAATGTTTAAGACAATCGGATATTACTATAAAATTTATATTTCTTAGGATGCCTTGTCCATCTGAAGAACTATAACATACAAACGGACAGAACAAAACACAGTTTTGAATTTTTGTATTGTTTTAATAACTTTTTAACGAAAAAAATACCCACCATTAAAGAAATTTGCATAAATAAAATATTTTTATTAAATTCAAATATTTGCGCATGCGTAATATAATTTTAAAAATTTCATATAGAATCTACAGTTAAAGAGCTTTTATATGTCACCAATCACATCTTTCTAAGTAAAACACAACCGAAGTTACAGTACTTCATAGATAAGGCCCCACTCAAATTTCGAAAATTTTAAATGTCTGTAATTTCCAAAAAAATGAAGAAAAAAATAATATTTGGCATCCATTACAAACTCCGAAGGCAATTGTACGAGGGCATATTGAAAAGTAATGCCTCCATGGCTGTAACTTTTTTATTTTTTAACCGATTTTCAAAATTCTTTTTGTATCTGATATTTAAATTTGTCCTCTATGTAATGCACTATTTACTTTTCGACATAGTCCCCATTCCTTTCCACGCATTACACCAACGCGTGGACTAGTTGGGTGAACCCGTCGGAGAGGAATTCCGGGGTTGTCGTCGACACGAGGATTGAATGGCAGTTTTTGGATCCTATTCTGCAGCACGATAACGCCCGTCCGCTCACGATCGCCACACATCAGAGGGGGTTGCAGCGCCTACAGTTCAAAGATGAAAAACTGCAGTTCAAAAATGAAAGACTTTGCACCTTGCGACTTTCACCACTTCCCAAAGAGGAAAGAGCACCTTAAGGGGCATGAGTTGCGTTCTGACGACGAGGTGAAACCTGCCGTTCGGTCCTGGTGTCGACAACAACCCCGGAATTCCTCTCCGACGGGTTCACCCGACTAGTCACGCGTTGGCGCAATGCGTGGAAAGGGATGGGAACTATGTCGAAAAGTGAATAGTGCATTACATAGAGGACAAATGTAAGTATCAGATACAAAAAGAATTTTGAAAATCGGTTAAAAAATAAAAAAGTTACAGCCATGGAGGCATTACTTTTCAATATGCCCTCGTATATACCAAATTTCATTAAAATCCGAGAAATCAAGTGCCAAAACTATAATTTCTGCCTGAATTGACGTGGAATGACTCTAATGCATTATGAGCAATTGTGCCTCGACAAAGCGATCTTCGCGTGTGCGTGCTCACTTCAACAATAACGTTTTATTAATTGTTGATACCTCACACGTATCAAATCTTGATATTCGGTCACTGCTAGAGCACGTGCAATTGACTTGAAGGGGTCCACGACAAAAAACTGAAAAGTTGATACAGCCGAGCTATATCTTTGAAGAAGGTATTGTCGTAAACAGAATTTGAAAAAGTTAATCCGTTTTCAAGTTATCATGCAAACGTACAGACCAAGCGTTCACTCTTGCAAGTTTCTTTCTGTTTATCTTTTAAACATTGTTGACATGGGCACACGCACATGACGATAGTTTTGTCGCAGCTAAAGCTCCTTCTTGGAATGTTTGTAAGATTTTATTATGACACTACTAAAAATATGAACACAAATAAAAGAAACTAAGCCTATATAAATTTATTTATTATATTCGAAAGAAACATGGAATGAAGTTAGTGAAGGACCAGGATTTAGATCCTCAAGGGATGAAAATGGCATCATATAGTACAATGTCAATTGAAGAATTAGCTAAAATAATTCCTGTTAATAAAACAGTAAATAAAAAAGCAAATTCTAATACTCACAGGAGGTTGGACAATCTTTTTTGATATTTTTCGTAATGTCACTTGTTTTATGAACAAAGATTTTGTTTTGAAAGTTTTTCCCTTTATCTTATATTAGCTATATAGGCTATAAAAAACAGAAAAACTCGATAATTAAGCATTGCATAAGACGCGGTGCAACAAAACTTTGCATGAATTACTCTTCCATCCTGGGGAAGGTCAAGAAGAGGTCGCAGTCCCCCCAGTTTTTTGAAATTGAAAAAATTTGAAATTGATGTTACTTAATCTGCGACGAATTGTTTACTAAGTAAATTCTGATGACAGCGCTTGCGATACCAATTGAGGAACTCCTAAACTTCAAAAAATGATTTAATTTGAAATAGATTTCAGATTATGGATACAATCGTATATATCGAGTATATATCTTGGCGTAGTGTGACTGACGAAGATTGACGATTAATTAAAGAATCTGCATATTAAAAAAAGAGAAGCTGTAAATGCAAACATGAGATTTAAATTTCTACAAAAAAAGCAATTAAACCTTGACTTGCATTTAGAAAGATTAGCTTTTAAAGCAATTAACATCAATTACTTGAATAGATTAAGCTACCACTTGTCCAATTAAAGAACCACGCTTCGCTAACTTTCGTCGATACATCTCTGGTTAGTGAAAATAAGCATATATATTATACGCATTTTCCTATAGGACTAATACGTTCTTCGTTATTATGATGCAATAATGAAAAGATGAAGCATCTGTAGCGACTAATTTTACGATATTTGGACTAGGCGTGCCCAATTAAATTTTCAATGCAATTGATAGACGTCGTAAATTTTACATTGTAAGAATGACTAACAATTGAAATCGGGAGTTAAACTGGACACGCCCAGTCCAACTTCCGTTGGACAGTTTATACTACCTACCTTTTTATGTTATTGAGCTGCCGATTGCGGCTTTGTTAAATTAAACAATTTGTTTAAAAGCAAGAGGAGTCATGAATTCTGGGCCACCAATTTGAAATTGCTTTTGCTAAGAAAAAAAATTCTTCTATAGATCTAATTTAAAAATTTGCCTACTTTAAAATTTATTTGTCATATTCCAACTGTTCTAACCTTTAAGAATGATTTTGGCCTAGAGAAAACAAAAGAAAACCTTCAGGTGATCATATCCGTCGTTGTTTTGAGCTTCGTTGTCTTCGTTTTGAGAAAGAACATTTTATGAACTAAATCATGGGTTCCCAATTAAGAGTGTGAAAATGCATTCATGGCGGTTCGAGGATAAGAGAAAAAATTGAAAATGTTTCTTTGATTTTAACTTCTTACCTTAAAGTACTAACAATTAATTTTTACCATAAAACATGGATATTTTTTGTAGGGGGTGCGAAGGTTCATTAATAAATTTTAGGGGTGCAAACTACAAAAATAGTCGGGAAACTTTCCAACTTTGGAGTGGGGGTAGGGGAAGAGGAGCAATACCCTTCCCTCCCTTTTTTAGAATGGTTACATCCTCACACCTCCCCTACGAAATGGTCATCTCTCATGCCCCCAACTATAAATGATTATAATTGAAGAAATTCCCATATTTAGACAATTGCGATATTTCATCTACATTTCAAAACTATCTATCATCAAGTACCGAAAACAAAATTTAGAATTTTCTCTGCTGAAAAATCGATTGAGAGTTACAGACTTTATTGCAGCGATGCAAATAAAATGTAGAAAAAGGAATTTTAGAGAAAGGAAAGAAACTGCTCAAACACCACTAACTGTAGGCTATACTTCAAATAAAGTTACATTATACAGGTATCAGTATTCTTTAATTTTAAGCTGGTCTACTGTATTTTTTAATGTGATATCTCACTTCCCTATTGTCGAAACCTGTCAAGACTGGTAAACATTTTTGGTCCCGCGCAATTCCAGAGTAGACAGGTTTCATTGTATAGGGAATTGCAAGCTATGTGTGACTAATACTATAAGGTGATTCTCTAGATAATTAACTCGGATAATTTAGTTGATTACTAGGTATTAAGTGATTATCTCTTTTAGTATTTACTCTAAATCACGCCATTTTCGTGAGTGCCAATTATGCTGTCTGCATTACAGAGAAACATTCCATACTGGATAAGTTACCTAATGAATCACCCTCTACTACTATAGTAAGAGAAACTAATCATCAGCAGCAAACGTACGAACCTTAGCATTTAATAATACCACAATAGAACTCAATTTAGAAATTATGACACGAGAGTAAATAGTGGGAGTCCACACATAATTGAAAGTGTTGTTTCCTCGAGGCGAGGGTGTGTATGTTTGTTTCAAGAGTGAGGTGACCAAACAAGCAGGAAGAAGAATTTTTTCAGGGTTTCTGATTCTCACGCTCCATCGTCCTCTTTGGAAACGTTTCAATGAGTGACGTCAAAGCACGAGTCTGTTTACATGCAGTACGTCCCCCTTCCACTTTTATATTTTTGTCTTGCGGTTGCCAGCATTAGCTGAAACCTCCACAACTCAAGTAATCTCTCTCTCTCTTTCGACTTGCTTAATTTTACTCCGAGCGGAGGCGATGTCGTGACATTTCACGTGAGGATGTTGAAGTTCTCCTACATTCACCACGGATTTTATTTTAATATCTAGTAGCACCTCGAGCGAGGAAAGGAAACTCAATTTCAATCTTAAAATGAAGGTTTCTTTTTATCCATTTTTATTTTAGTTCTCGTACATAAAAAAAAAAATTTAAGCATTCATCAATTTGATGAGAACATTTCAGCGGATTCATTAAAAGAACATCAAATAATGTTTCATTGTCTCTTAAAATCCAGTATACAGCAGTGCATATTATTCTGTAATTAATTTTTTTTGTTTACATGGATTATATGATAATAAAATTTTACAAATGAGCACTATTATTATTTCATCGATGGCTAATGATCTGTGTAATCGTCAATGCGTCACGTGTCGATGTCATATTTTATAATTTATTTCTTTATTTATTTATTTATTTATATTTCCCCCAGTTTATGGGTAGAATGCGCAATGTCAATTTAGAGTCACAGTCCACCTTTTATTTTTTTATCGTTTCCACAATGGGTATATATCTATCTCTATGACTGTAAGTGACTTCTACCATTCAGCAGTACAAACTAACTAAACGTAAAATGATTCCATTATACGTCGGTGTTCATCTTTAAGAACACGGCGCTTTGTCACTTCATATAGCGTAGAACTTATGAATTCAGCCAAGAGTAAACAAAAAACTGATTAAAAATTCTGAAGCACTGATGCGAAAGCCAATCAAATAAACATCAATGACTCACTTATGTGCTTCTAACTGATTAGATAGGACAAAATTTAAACGTAATCTACGCGTCCTTGTAAACTTCATTTGCAAAGACGACCAAAACAAATTTTACTATATGAATAATAACGACTTTATCTAATTAATTGTTTTCGATATTGTTGTACATTTCACTCAATTTTCTTTTAATAATCAAGAGAACAATAAAAAACATTAAATCTATTGAAAAAACAGAACATTTGTTTATGCATACAGCCTGTGGCAAGTTTTCTACGTAACTTACATAAGAGAGACATCAAGAAAACACTTTTTTCATGTAAGGCGGTTGAAAAAATGTTATTAATATATTATAATTACAGGTGCTATATCTTATAAAAATAACTATAAAAATGTAAATAAATAGGGTGGGGATGGAAAAATAAGGCAGAAAAACAAGCCGTTTGCCTGAAGCTAATTTACATAACAAATTAAGTATTATCACACTTATCACGCACTTAAGAAAATATGTAAACGACCACATTTGATAAACAAATTAATGTAAACAACGAAATAGAATCTATATAGCATAAATATACAAGAATGCAAAATGATAAGTTTATTTTCTTTTATATTATGAATAAAATTTGAGATTATAGAGACTATCGAAACTATAAAGTTAATCCAACAAACTTATAATTCAAGTTTGCTTCATCCATGTTTCATGATTATTAAGTACCGAAAGGTGCTTTATGCTGTCAGCAGGGAAGAGGGAGAACGGGAAGCGAAGTTCGTAACTGATTCAATGCTATTTAAGTGTTAATAAAAACAGCGCCACTGATCTCAACGTCTGGGACATGAGTTAATCGGCTGTTACGTCAACCCCCTCCATAACGTGACTGGTGGCTGTTCCAGGGAAGAAGGAGGCTGTTCTCTCTCCATTCTATTTTCACTTTCCTCTTTGAATTAACTTCTTTCAATCCCTGCTTTCCGATTGTAATTTCTGCATGTTTTCGTTCCACAATACTTTGCTAAATACCAATGCCATCAATAAATATTACAAAAACAGCACAAATTCACTTGCACTCACGATGGAGACGTATTACATCTCCATCGTGCTTGTACTGACACCAGTTGCAGGCAGGCAGTTAGTCGCTTCCATCAGGGCTATACTGAAAGAGGTTATAGCAGAATGTTTCTTTAACCTCTTTCAGTATAGCCCTGGCTTCCATATCGAAAGTAAAAGTGCTCTTCATATCTGGGTTAGAGGTTAAAGCAGAGAGTTTCTTTAACGATCTCTGGGTTTAAGGTTAAAGGGACTAATGTTTTATGTCCCGAACTTTAGGATCGCTAGGTGTATCTTTATTTCAACAAAAGAGCATCACTTCGCTTCCCGTTCTCCCTCTTCCCTGCTGTCAGTGTGGGGAAACGTGTCTGTCTGTCCGTCCGTCCGTAACTCAGACGCTTTCAGTGTGGGGTGGCTCCCGTTCTCCCACTTCCCTGCTGTCAGTGTGGGGAGACATGTCATTTACTTAATTTTCATGTCGACAATCGACAATCGAACAGTGAAGTGTACAGTCATGGACAAAAAAAACGCTCCCTCACTCTGCGCTGCTATATTTTTAAATGAGTGTTTACTACTTTGCCACTAGGTGTCTGATATGCTTTAGTTCAGTCAGAAAATTATCTAAATTTTTAACCAATAAAATCATAAAATCCTATTTTAAACGCTCATTTAAAAATATAGCAGCAAAGAGTGAGGGAGCGTTTTTTTTTTGTCCATGACTGTACATTTGTTAGGATGGGACGAAAGCAGCGCTTTCACAAAGCTCATCCAACCAGAATAAACTCCAAATGAAATACAGTGAGGTAGTCAAGAAGCCTAACCAACCCAAGCGGTCTTCCATATTATACAAAAAAGAAAATAAGATTGACGATTGTCAGAAACAAAAAAAACAAACGAAATAAAAAATACAAGGAGAAAGAAGATTATCACATCTTCCAGTAGTCCGGAAAAGAGACGTTGCTAATATCTTCAAAATTGATGTCAAGAACGTGCCTCGGTTTACGATACTTCGTATGCCAGTTCATATTCATTGAGTTCTTCAGTATCCCTTTCACAAGCTTATTGTCGTGAGTCTTCATCTTCTGTATCATAATCAAAAGGAGATCCTGTATAAACTTTCCGATATGGGCCATGTTTAAATCCAAGTGGATGGATTGGTTTTTCACCGTCCTTCTGTCCAGCTGGGCAATGGTCCTCAGGCTAACATTCTGGAATGACTGTAGTTCACTCCATCTGGTTTTACAGATAGTCGCCCACGCAGGCATGCCATAGAGGAGTATGGTCCGGATAATCGATTTGTACAGAAGTAGCTTGTTGTCAATGCTGAGGGCGCTGTTGCGACCCATGAGAGCTATGATACTGTACTTAGCCCTCTTCGCTTTGTTCAGAGCATAGGACATATGCTGGTTTCATGAGAGTCTCGAGTCAATGATAACTCCCAGGTACTTGTAGTTGTCCACCCAGTCCAGTTTCTTATTGAACAGAACAAGAGAATCTGGGGGATGCTTGAGCTTCCTATTGAGGTACAAAGCCTTGCACTTTCCGACGTTAAGGTTCAACTTCCAGCAGTTAAACCAGTCTTCGAACTGCTTCAAGGCGCACTGCAGCCGAGTGATAACGTGAGCCGGCTGGTGTGCCCATGTCATAATGGCAGTGTCATCCGCATAAAAATACAGATTACAATTATCGGGTTTCGGGAAATCATGTACAAAGTAATTAAATAGCACAGGCCCGAGGACAGAACCCTGAGGGACACCGGCCTTTACAAGACGGTAATTTTCATGTACACAGCCTATTATATATATATATAGTAGGCTGTGTCATGTAATACGTGTTTGATTGGATATGGTCAGATGACGCTGTAACGACGACGACGACGTCATAGTTTCGATTATAAGTTTCGCTAGATGTTCTAAGTTTAACAGCGATCAAATCGACGAGCGCAAACCATCATAGAACTTGTCAAATTGTTTTACTAAAGCATGTCTGGTCAGCGGTGTGCTGGAAAATGTTATACCCAACGTCGTGGTGTAAAGCACCATTCGTTCTTTAAATTTCCAACGGATCATGAGAGGTACGTTTATTTACAGTAAACATCTTATCTATAAATTGTTAACTTCCATAGTGCCTACAACAATCCAACCTTCATTTTTTCCAACAAACGAAAAAACACTGATTGTTAAAAGCCAAAAATATATTGTCATCATAATTTTTGCTATAGTAGCTATATCGATTATCATTTTAAAAAACGTGCTAAAAATTTTTAAAAATCAAATTAAATCCTAAATAAGCAATTTTACCTATTATAAAATTATTATTATGAAATTCATTACATTATGTTTATGATTCTTATTTTTTAATTTTAATAAAGATAGTAAAAATCCAAATAAAAATCTTTTGAAATTGATTAACGAAATTTTTCAAAAATAAATCAATTCGTATTTTTTCATTTTATGATATTCATTACATTTGCATAATTATACTTTCTTAGTTTATTGCTGTCGTTAACTTAAAGTTTTTATATTTTTGACATTGTTAGATGCAAAATATGGTTAACAGCCTATGGAAAAAATCAGTAAAAATTACGTACTATGTGCAGCACATTTCACAAATGAACAATTTTATAACACCAGCGAGAGAAGTCGTCTATTAAAATCAGCAGTTCCCACCATTTTTACAAGAACGAGGAAAATATCAACTCATGGTGCACCATCCACTTCACAATACCAAGAACAGATATCAATGCCCCTTCTTCTCTTTGTACATCAGAAGTGCACTATGAATCATCTCAAGATGATCCCAAAGAGTCACTTCAGGAAGAAAAGACTGCAAGTGTCAAAAGAAAATTACCATTTCTCAACACACCACACCAAAACTTACTTACTTACTTTTCAAACCCGCTTATCCGTTAGGGTCGCGGGGGCAGCAGCCCTATGGAGGATCTCCAGCGATCGCGATCTTCCGCCATCAGGCGCATGTCCTCCCTGGTAATATCCAAGCGACTCGAACCCAGATTCTCCAGGTAGTCTAGCCACCTGGTTCTAGGCCGACCCCTTGGTCTCTTACCCACCGGCTTGGAAAATAACAACTGCCTAGGAAGACTAGTTTGCGGCATCCGAATCACGTGGCCATACCAGCGCAACTGAGACCTCTCAATGCGGAGAAGTAGCGGCTCAACACCTAAAGATTCCCTTATTGTATTGCTGTACACTCTATCTAGTAGGGTAACACCTGCAACACCTCTCAGAAATCTCATTTCGGCCGCTTGTACCCGCGATCGCACTCTTTCGGTCATTACCCAAGCCTCATGACCATAGGTGAGAATGGGGACAAAGATGGATTTGAAGACGGAGAGCTTAGCTTTGTTACTCAGCTCGCGTTTCGTTACCACGGATCGCCACAGTTCACGTCTGACACAGCTTGCTGCACCGATCCGAGCATCCAATTCTTTCTCCTGCCGTCCATCACTCGTGAATGCAATCCCGAGATACTTGAATTTCTCCACCTGTCTCAATGAGGCTCCACTAACATGGAGAGCGCACTGAGCAGGCTGTCTTGAAAGGACCAGAACCTCGGTTTTAGCCACACTGATCTTCATCCCAGCTTCTTCACATTTGGCTGCAAGCCGGTCTAGTGCATGCTGAAGGTTCGTGCGAGAAGACCCAAGGAGGACAAGGTCGTCAGCAAAGAGCAACCTCTCCACCAGGCAGTCGCCCACACAAACACGCTCATCGCCTCGGCTGCCCCTGTCTATCCAGTCCATAAAGATAATGAACAAGATGGGCGACAGTACGCACCCTTGGCGGAGTCCAACACCCACGGTGAACGGTCTTGACTTAATGCCATTTATCCGGACACACATCTCAGAGCTTTCGTACAGAGACATGATAGCAACCAGTAATTGCCCATCCACTCCATACTCTTGCAACACTTGCCAGAGCTTCTCCCGAGGAACTCTGTCATATGCTTTTTCGAGGTCCACAAAGCAAGCGTAGACCTCTTTTGCATACTCCCAGGATTTCTCAAAGATTTGCCTTAGAGCAAAGATGTGATCCGTCGTGCTTCGGCCAGGTCGGAAACCACACTGCTCCCCTGACAGTTTGGAGTCGACTATTTCCCGACTTCTCTTCTCCAGACACTTAGCGTACACTTTCCCAGGAATGCTGAGCAAAGAGATGCCTCGATAGTTGTTGCAATCTCTCTGGTCTCCCTTTTTGAAGATAGGGATCACAATTCCTGTCTGCCATTGCTTAGGGGCCTGTCCAGATATCCAAGCAACCTGACACACTCGAGTCAGCCACAGGATACCATCCTGATTTAAGGCCTTTAACATCTCGGACCGGATTTCATCATCACCTGCAGCTTTGCCAGTCTTCAGGGACTTAATTGCCCATCTGACTTCTGTTTCAGTGATACTACCGTGACTATTCTCCGCTCCAAGGTGCATCTCGTATGTCTCAGTTGTTGTCGTCACCGGATTAAGAAGAGATGCAAAGTATTCCTTCCACCTATGCAATACGCTCTCCTCCGTTTTCAGAAGCCTCCCATCTGAACTCTTAATAGTTTGTGATGAAAGAGACTTCTTTCCACGGAGGCGGCGCACGGTCTGCCAGAACACCTTGTTTGCCGAACCATAGTCTGCCTCCAATTTCTCCCCGAACTTCTCCCAGGTCTTGGCTTTAGCTGTTGATACTGTCTTTGCTGCTGCTTTTCGCGCCTCAGTGTACCGCACTCGGCTCGAAGTTGACTTATTTGCAAGCCATAGCAAATAGGCTTCCTTCTTTGCCTTGACAGCTTCTTGGACTTCACCGTTCCACCACGCAGTCCTTTTCTCACCGCCCTGCGCCACACTCAGCCGCTTACGACCACAGCACAATGCAGCCGAAGTAATCACAGCAGTTTTAAACAACTGCCACTCCTCTTCAACAGTACCACGATCACTGGGAAGTTCTTTGAAACTTGAAGATATGTTATCTGCAAAGGTCTTCCTCACAGCTCTATCCTCCAGTGCCTCCCATTTGATGCGCCAAGTTTGTCTGAACCTAGTATTTCGCTTGGTTGGCATGGATTCAGAGAACCGCAAAGTGCAGACAACAAGGTGGTGATCAGTTGATAGTTCTGCCCCTCTTCTCACACGAGTATCCAACACTGATCGGAATAAGTCAGCTGAAACAATTACAAAATCAATCAGTGACTTCTGGTCCATTGCATCCCTGTACCAGGTATACTTATGGACATCCCTGTGCTGGAAGAAGGTGTTTGTGATGGAAAGTCCATTGTTGCAACAGAGATCCAACAAGCACCTCCCATTCGCATTTAAATCGGGGTCACCATTCCTCCCAATCACGCCTTTCCACGTTTGGTCATCAGCCCCTACGTGTGCATTGAAGTCGCCCATCAGGATGACAGAATCTGCACTCCCTCTCCTGCTAAGAGCAGCATCAACTTCATCTAGAAAAAGTGGGTACTCTGTGACTGCATTCGGAGCATATGCAACGAATAGAGAGAGAGACCGTTTCCCTATCTGAAGTCTCAGGAGACACAGTCTTCCACCTAAGGGGGTCCAATCTGCAACATAATCTGCCAGCCGGGGACTTGTGAGTATCCCCACTCCCGCCTGGGCAGTCATGTTAGGGTCGACACCAGAGTAGAAAAGCTTCCACCCTCCTTCTAAGTCCACAGTTCCAGAACCCGGACGTTTCGTAGAGGTAATACCTATGATATCCAGTCGATACCGTTTGGCTTCCTCCACTAACTCTGATTCCTTTCCTGTCATGGAGAATACATTCCAAGTGCCAATTGACAGCACCCGATCCCGTTGTCGCTTTACCAGTTTCTCCTCCTGGGTAAAGGCATGCGCTGCCCCCGACCGCTTCCCCAAGCGCATAGCGAGTGCCCTGGTGGGGCTTCTCGGAGGCATTGCTCCGAGATAACAGCCGGGAGACTGTCGCTTATTTTTCGAACGAGAGCCTCTGCCTAACTCCCGAACGCGGGTGACTTTAACCTGCGCCACACCCGATGCAGTATGAATTTTCTTATTCGTAGACATCATGAGATATATATTTGTTTGGATACTCTTCGTCTCACTTCTCAACCATGACCTTTCTGGTAAGGGTGACCCTAAAGTAGCCATGCTACAACCAGCATAGCTCACAGAATCCCTGAAGCACCCAAACCCCTGACCCACGGTAAGGGGGCATCCACTCAGGGGCACCACACCAAAAAAGCAGAAAAAACAAACAGCAAGAGAACTAGCTGCCAGCCCGAAAAAAGCGACTACGAATGAAGCTAAATATATACAGAGTAAGTTTGCAAAGAGCCAGAAAACAATTAACTGAAATGCAGGCAAAGTTTATATAACAGTGTTATAATAATTCTCTATAGTTGATATTCGAGATTTCTGTAGTGATTACATTTTCACTGTTCGTACTTCTTCCTGATCGATTGTTTGTCTTTTATAAATTTGTACATCTGAGATTCATTAGCATTTGTATATTTCATTTTTCGCATAGTTCAATTTTATCATCTTTAGATTCTGATAATAGGAATTATAAAATATACATTAGGAATTATGTGGGTATTTTTGCATGATAAATGCACATAAAGCAATATTTATAAAATCTATTTAGCAATTTAAGTTTTAACAGGAATGTATGAGTTTGTACTTTTGTGAAAATTATTTTCAACACAAAATAAAATTGCTTGAAATTTAAAATGTTTTTTGCCGTTTCTGTTTAAATATAAGATTTCCAGAAAATAATTTTAAGATTAAAAACATAAGTAAAAAAAAAAATGTTAAACTGAAAAAAACTTCTTCTACACATCGACTGGGCCCATGAACACATCGACTGGACACTTGACAGCTGGAAACGTGTGATCTGGTCTGATGAGTCTCGATTCCAGGTGATACGAGCTGATGGTAGGGCTCGTGTGTGGCGCAGACCCCATGAGTCAATGGACCCAAGTTGTCAAGCATGCACTATGCAAGCCGGTGGTGGCTCCGTAATGGGCAATTCTGGGAAGCTCTCCAGTTGGAATGGTTGGCAATGTCTTCAGATGTCTTCCACCAACTTGTGGAATTAATGCCACGTCGCACTGTGGCACTTCGCCGGGTTAGAGGAGATCCCACACGCTATCAGGTGCTATCCCATGACTTTTGGCATGTGAGTGTATATTCATGGAGATATAGAGGTTTCTTTAAAAAAAATCGAAATGTTTTCGTAAGTATTTTGTTTATAACATGCAGGTTTTTCGACTAGATGAATTATAGAAAAATATTAAACATCTGATGAGCATTTTTACTAAATAATGTTTAATTACGCATGCACAAGCGTTACCAAAATTTTTTTTGCATTATTTTTTAGCCAAATGTATAGAGCTACTCTTATAAAAAGCTCAAGCAAATAGCGTGAAGATTCAGAAAGATATCGTCGATAGAATGAGTGGAATTTTAGTTGCTCTCAAAAATAAGCAAAACGATAAAGGGTTTCCTCTTAATTTTTATTTTTGGACCGGACACTAATATCAACTTCTCCTTACACTGATATGAAGTCAATATAAATAATTTTTGTTTATTTACTGCTTAATTGAAGTGATTTATAAATAAAACAAGAAATTAATTCCCCCCCCCCCCCCTGAGCAGGGTATAGGAAAGTAGCGGAACCTCTGAGTTGTGTTTTTAATTCCCACCTCCGTAACTTCGACGCCAGTGGGCCAATCAAAACCAAACTAAATAGTGAAATAGAAACCAAACTAAATTCGAAACCTATGGTAAGGAACATTCCGAATTTCCACCTACTACGTCAAAAAATGTAGAAAATATGAAGGAGACAGACGGACGGACATTGTAAAACTAGTAAGTGCTCCTCCATTCTTCCGCTACTTAATAATTTTCATTTCAAAGACAAACAATTTCATTTTATGAACAACAACAGCTCATCGGATGCGCGTACATAAGGCATATTTACTGCCACAGCTAAATTATTATCGTTCACAAGATTTTATTACATGGCTCATATATAATTCAGAAATTCTTTTTACCCATAGAACAATATCAGAAAATACCTATTATAACTTTTATAAACAACATCTTACCATAAAGATCTCTTTCGCAGATTACTTCTCTCATCTGCTCCCATTCTTACATCTTTCCTAAACAAGTATCGAAACAACATATTCAGTCTTTATTTGAAATTAAAAAATCTAATTTTGGTTCAAATCAATATACAGGGTCTTTATAATTAAAGTTCCATTTTGACATGGCCATAAAAAAAACTACTGGACCAACAGCTATAATACTTGGTAATATTATACAAGAGGGTATGGGAAGTTCATACCCATCAAAAAAAAATTAGTTCAAAAGATCACCACCAGCATGGAATGGCGCTCTATGCAATATTCGTATACGAAATTAGTGGACACGAAGACACAGGTGTAACCTGCTTTCAGTAAATGGTGGAGGCCACATTCAACATGTAACTAATTTTAGTAACGATTAAAGATGGGGATGTTAAAAATTAATTTGGTTAAGAATTCCAAGTAGTTCATATTTAATTATATGCAATTCAAAAACAATGCTTGTGAACTATTTAAATGATTATGTAAATGGTTATTTAAATGTAATTTGCTTTTAGGTGATTATGTGAATGATATTTAACGCTTCCATAATTTGCTTTTTAAGTTTGTTTTTTTTTTGTTTTTTTTTGTTTTTTTTGCGAATATTATCATCTGACATATACTTTACCTGAAAAATGGATGCTTCTATTGAAAAAAAAGAGTTAGATTCATCTTTCTTATCCGGATTAATAAAATGGATATGCTCGGAGATATTTGAAACATAAATATGAATTTAAGTGTCGATTCAACAAAAATATCACAATTTCGGAAAAAAAATATATATATATATATATATAAAGGTATCGTAAACCGGATTTACTTTGCACACCTGGGGGTAACTTTGCACAAGAGAACGCAATCATTTGCTGGTCTCAAAGAATTTATTTTGTGTTGAATGATTTGTAGTTAACACGTTAATGCAATCTTAAGCAGGAATGTAAGCAGGAAAAACTACGAAGTAAAAAATACTGAAAAAATGTGGAGCACAAGTTAGTTAAGTTACTTTACAGGTCTTACTATTAAAAACACCACAAAATAAATCATTTTTTTTTTTAATTTTTTCTAAAATATTACTCTTTTTACCATTTCAAAAAAGTGCTCCAAAGGGGCCCTTAATTTTATGAAATGATATAGGTATTAAAAGGAAAAAAATAAATAAATATTGAATGAAAGAGAAGCATTTATTTCCTATAAAAGCAATCAAAAATAGCACATTCAAAATTTTTAATGAAATATCAGGTGTTCAATTATTTTAAGGGCATTTTAATAATTGAAAAAAAATTATAAATTAAAGGCATATTTTTCCTTAGAAAATATTTCTATAGTAACAATCTTGGGTCCTACAACAGAAACCCAAGAAGATGAGAATATATTATAAAAATCTATTGTAAAAATAGGGGAGCTCGCTTTAGGAACAGCGTGGGGGCCCAAGTTAGGACCACCTCATGTATTATTTTGAATTATATTTTTCGATAACTATGCACGTCAACTACTTCAAACTTACACTAACATGTACTATAATAAAAAAGAATAAGTAGGTATAACAGTTAAATTACTTTCCTTCAAAATCCTGGTAAAAAACACGTGAAACTGAGGAACATGTCGCCACGGAAGATTCACAAAACACAATATGTCGCCATTGAAAAAACAACAGATTGAGTAAACAGTTTGGGCGCTCAATGTAAATAATAATAATAATAATAATAATAATAATAATAATAATAATAATTCTATCGCTCCATTTGTCCGCCCTCATTGTTTGTCACTGTAATTATATGAGTATGAAAGTGACTCGACATTCAAAATTACTCATGTATCTTATATAATATGATGAATGACGGGCAGATTTTTTTAGATACAAACATTGTAAAGGCTGTTACTCGTATGGGCTATTGAATTTCAAGCGCAAGTTAGTCAGTTACGTATTTTAATCACTTTGACTCACTCGTTTCTGGGAATAAATAGAACTTCGTAATGCCTTGTTGGCGCAGCAGTTGTAAGTGCCACTGAACAGACTACCCCTCCTGTGATCATTTTTCTGTTGGGATCATTTTTCTGTAGAATTTTGTTGCAGATCTGAAGAATCACTTACAAATTTTATTGACTATCTGTATACCTTAATGGTAGCAGATCGCTCGCATCGCATTTATTTCGTTCCAGCAATATGTTGTTAATGAATCAAATAGTTAATTTAATCTGCATTAATTTAAAATTATTTTTTGTATAATATATTTTATAAATATTTGAAGAAAGACATTTTCATGAAATACTTGACGAAACTTGAGAAAATGAACTGTGATGAATTGAATATGACGAAAACTGACCAAATGAAAGTGGCAAAATGAATGGAATCGAATGAACGGCAAAGTTTGGAATTTTATCAACTTAAAACACTATTAGCGTATACAATTGGGTATAAGCCGAAAAATTTGACATCACGAGTTAACTTCACTCGTTATTCCTTTACAGGTACAGATATCTTTAAATAAAGCTGTAAAAACACGTCTCGTATATTTAATGACGCTATGTTTTCACAAATATTTAATATTCATATGATGTTTAATATTCACGTAACAAATTCATATCAAAACAACACGTCGATCACATTATGGATGGAATCATGTTTTGCAATATGTATGATGTATTATTATATTGTCAAGTCTTTCTAATGTACAGTTAATTTGATATCATCCAAATAAAGATAAACACTGTTTCATTAACACAAAAAAGCTTGCCGCAGTTATAATATTTAAAACATTCGCTTCTAATTACTAGGCCTCTCGGCTTTTACTCGAGGCATGCTGTTTTCCTACTTTTCCAGGTAAAAAAAAACTCAGGAATCAGTTTATTCCCGTGTATACGAGGTCTGTTCAAAAAATACGTAGACTGTTTGAATTGCGCGGGCCCTGTTGGTCCCAATCAAAATTAAAGCACTAGGTATTATCTAGTGCTTTAATCAAAATCGCTTGGTGTCGCCATCTTCTGACAGATCCGCTGATTACAAGGCAGTTTTTTGATTGCAAATATCAGTATTGGTTGATTAGCTACGCGGTTGTTTGTGAAGTGTGTTTTTTTTCGTTTGGCGGATTTTTAGAATGAGTGACTTGAACGAGCAAAGAGTTGCTGTGAAATTTTGTGTTAAACTCGGAAAAACTGCCACTGGACGAGTGGAAAAGGCCAGAAATGTGGACGAGAGGTGACTGGTTGTTTCGTCACGACAACGCTCCAGCCCGTTCAGCCCTCAGAACTCGAGAGTTTTTGGCCAAACACTCGATCACTGTTCTTCCTCACCCACCCTACTCACCTGACCTCGCTCCTTGTGACTTCTTCTTGTTTCCCAAACTCAAAAGACCTTTGAAAGGAAGGAGATTTGAGACGATTCCCGACATAAAGGCAAATGCGACGAAGGCGCTGAAGGACATCACAAAAGAAGCGTTCCAGGACTGTTTCCAAAAGTGGAAACACCGTTGGGATAAGTATGTGCGTCGGGGAGGAGAGTACTTTGAAGGGGACCCAGATGTGTAACTTCTGAATAAAGTATATTTTGTTTTATGACGTCAGTCTACGTATTTTTTGAACAGACCTCGTATACGGTTTATTAATTCTTATACTTGTAGGGTCTTTCTTATATTGCAGAGAGCAATATTAATCTATAGGCTCCGTGCACACCACGGGTGGCAGCACTGAAGTTGGCGTTTTTCGCCATCTGGTGACTAAATTTGTAAGTTATTGAATGAAATACTGCCCTTTCATGCTGTGAGATACTGGATATAATGGCTAGTAGAAATTTTTTGTGGCTTTAAAGCCCTGAGAAAACCCAAAAGAAAACCACAAAATGCAGTTTAGAACGCAGTGATGAATACAAGCAGTGGAAACGACTCATTCAGAAAATGCTAATTTTTGTCGCCAGAGGGGATCGAGGTCGGAAATATTAACTCCGTACGGAGCCTATACTATTATATAAAAGAAAGAGCGAAAAATGTATACACTCATTCATTCATCACGAAATCTCCAAAACTACGAAGCCTACAAACTTGAAATTTGGCAAGAATATTTCTCTTGGCTTCTAGGTGCTCGCTAAGAAAGGATTTTATTTTTTCTTTCTTCCTTTCCATTTTAGTTTATTTTTAAAATTCAATTTACCTGGAGTTGAATGGGATTTTTACCAGCTTTAAAAAATCGTGACGTTTCCTTTGTTAATAAAGATTTTTGCGATTGTTCCGTGAAGCAGCATCAACAATGACTGCAAGTCTTTCGCACGTGAATACAGCGTATCTTTTATTTTTTATCTGAATCGAATTTGTGACGTCGTTATTTGCTTTTTTTTTTAATGAAGACTTGCGATTGTTCCGTGAAGCAGCATCAACAATGATGCAAATCTTTCGCGCGGGAATACAATGAATCTTTTATTTTCTAGAGTCACCAAAAAAATATCATCTATCATCACACTTTACTAGATATCATCTATAATATTTTCCGTAACAGCAAAGTCGAAAGCTTACACCCCAATATTATTACATGTATTGAATGAAGACGTTCCCGAAAAAAGAAGACCATAATTGTCACCTAGACATAGGAGATTACTGATAAGAGTTTGCTAGGAAATGGATAGGAGCAACTGTTCGCCGTATTCAAAAATATCTCAACGCTGATGATAATCATTTTGTACAGCTGTCGTAATTGTAGGAGTCAAGAGGACTTATATTCATCGCTTGAGCTGAAGTGTGTATACATTTTTTGGAGGACTCTGTATACAGGGTGTTCTCAAATAACATGTACAAACTTGGGGGGGGGGGGGGCGGTGATAGAGCAACATTTACCTCTTTTATTTTTTTTCTCTGGGGCATTGTTTTTGAGATAAAAAATGTTGAAATCCTACCTCAGGAAACAGTTGTTTGAATTCTGTGGGGACAGTTACAGACATTGGAATACGAGACTCCAGTGGGATCCGATGAAGAGCTGGTAGCCAGATTCGCCATAGCTGCGGACCAGATTCGCGAAGAACCAGGAACTTTTGAACGTGTACGCCACGAGGCGACGTTGTGAAGCATGCATTCATGCCAGAGGGAGTCAATTAGAACACTTATTGTAAAACATTTGCAAGTTTCATAAAAACAAGCCCCATTATTGTACTGTATGCAATGTGTTTTTTGTTCTTTTTATTACATGATTGACCATGATTTTGACGTGGTCCAGAATTACGGGTTAAGTGGAATAAGTGGAATTACGTCCAGCATTTTTTTATCTCAAAAACAATACCCAAAGAAAAACTGAAAGAGGGAAATGTTGCTTAGATCTGATCCCTCTATCATCCCCCCCACCCCTAGTTTGTACACCACCCTGTATACATTAATATGAAAAAACTATATTTTTCTCCGAGCGACGCCGGGTACTTCAGCTAGTACTTTTATAAAGTAACAGAAAAGTTTGAGGGGTAGAAAAAGTATGTCCATGACGCATAAGTGCCCCTGCACATCGCAGAGCTTTAGTACGTACATGGTTTATCTGCGGATTAAAAGTGAGCTTGTCGTCAAGAATGACTCCAAGATCACTGTCAGATCGCCGAGCGCGGACGGAGAGAGAGAAGAAAAAAATCGGCAATCCAACCTGGAAGAGCAATGGAGGGGGAGAAGGAAGTAAACGAAAGAAAAAATTAGAAAGACAAAGCTTAATACCGGCAAAAGAAAATAGATCGGGCGAAGGAAGTGAAGGAAGCAGAAAGCGACAATCGAGGTAGAAAAAGAAGAAAAAGAAGATATGCAAATTAGAAAGCAGAATAAAAAGCCAGGGCAAAGGAGAGAGAGACAGAGAGCGTTGGAAATCGATGGTCGGCGAAGGAAGGAGGACCATGACCGTCCGACGATGAAATAAGACGGAGAGTCAAGTGCTTGATTCTTGTTACACGTCAGATAATCAGTGAGTGACTTTTTAAACTTGGACTTCTTTTTCCCCGGATTTGGTTTAACTACTGGACTTGACAAACCAATAGTGACTTTGGTGCGTGCCCCCAAGTGACCCTTGGGGGAGGTCCCCCCCCCCCCCCCACCAGTGACTTTTCTTTATTAAGAGACCATGGATCGAATGGTCTTGCTTGTGGCGGATGGGTATTACCCCGTCTGTGAATTAATGAAGGCGTTGTATGCCAAGACTGGCATACCTCCGACTTTGGCTTCTGATAATCCGGCAATTTTAGTGCTTCAGAAACTCTCCTCATCTGAGGCGAGAATGCTATGCCATTCTTCGGCTATAGCGAATCGCATCGTTGGTGTGGAATTTGTGAGAGTGGGCAATACCACCGTCCACTTCTACAACGCTGACCCGGCCCATCTGTCAGTGCACGTCAGGGGCATCTCGCCGCTCCTCTCGAATGCGTACATCATTAAAATTTATTATGTGGAATAGTGTTTTCGGAGTTATTTTTCTTTCTATAGTTGTGTCCACAGTTTTTGGCTTGATTCCACTGTAACAGGAGCTTCTTCGAGGACTACGGAGAAGTGTTGGGGTTGCTTCGACCTAATCATTCGGACATCCCCCATCTTCAGAATGGTGACATCATCCTAGACATGAGGCTAGAAAAAGACGTCCCAGATTCCCTAATGATGCATGGAGAGCGTATCTTCGTGCATTACAAGGGGATAAGAAAATGCTGCTGGTACTGTCGGAAAAGTACCCACGTCAAAAGAGACTGCCCTCTCTTGATGAAATGCGAAAGGTGTTCTCGCATCGTGGGCAGAAATCACCGCTGCCCTGAGGATACATCCGACATGGCACCGGCTAATCTACCTCCGCCAGCGCCGCAGGATGTTGCCCCCATGCCCGTGGATGCTACTCTACCACCTCCGCCACTACTACCACCAGCGCATGCGACATCTGAAGACGTCATGATGACAGAACCAAGCAGCCAGATCGAAGAGGGAGAAATCTCCTTCGACAAAGATCTTGACATCCTAAAGGATGATTTCCCGCCACTGCCCCTGTCAGCGCACTCATCTCAACTTTCGAGTGTGGTCCTGCCATCAGCTCCAATGTCACCCAAAGCCTCAACTGTACCAGCAGCCGGCGAGAAGACCCCTGCATCTACCGACCACCGACAAGGCAGAGCTTCAACGAGGAGACCGAGAAAGAAACACCGTCGTCGCTCAAAGACTGACAAGACATCTTCCTCCGAGCGCGAAGTCGACAGGAAGCATAGTAGCTCGTCCCATCGTTCTCGTACACCAATGCATAGATCTGTTACATCTACTGGGTCTCCTTCATTGGGACCGGATAAGCCCCCATCAAATACAAGTCATCATTAAGATCATCTCATTGAACGTTCGATCTCTTGGCTCTCGTTTTAAGCAGTCGGTGTTATCAACGTTCATCGCCTTGTATGCGCCGGACATTTTGCTTCTTCAAGAGGCGAAATTAGCGACAACGCAGCCTTGCCATCATCTTCAAGGACTTCGTAGTTGCTATCCCAATGGCCAGTTCTTCATTAATTTATCTTCTCCATATGGCCAAGGGGTAGCTACTATCATCCTAAACCTAATCTAAACCTAACCTAACCTAACCTACTAACCCGATATTAATTAATAAATAGAGAAAAATATTTCAGAATATATATTTTTCTCTATTCAGAATGTTTATTTTTAAACATTTTTATGATGATCATTACGGAATGCAGGACATTTTGCAGGACAAATTAAAAAAGAAGAACATACTCATTTTTTTCAGTAGGTAAAGCAGTTTGCAGGACAAAACATAAAAAAGCAGGACTGTCCTGCAAAATGCAGAACGTCTGGTCACCCAGTGGTGTGCTGGAGCCGGCTCGCACAGGCTTGCGCGAGCCGGTTGTTGAACTTCGTAATATTTTCCGACGCATATTCATATGAACTCTTTTGCTTAGAATCACCCATACTACTCCAAGTTTGTACAGACCGTTCAGATACACCCTGTATATTGTTAGGAGAAAAAACCCCAGAGATTTTATCAAAAAATTCCATCACATAATATAACACTGCAACTGAGAGACAACCAAGGGGTCCGTCATACAGAAAAACCTCGTACACCTTCCCACAAATCTTACAAATCTGTAAAAAATCTAAAAAATTATTGCAGATTTGAAGTCTCAATTCTGATATCCGGTAACAACTTCCGGTTCCGGCCTGAAATATTTCAGTAACAACTTCCGGTTCCAATCGTGGAGCCGGTTGTTAAACATTTGCCAGCACACTACTGCCCTATATACAGGCAGAATATAGCGCTAAGTTAAAAATTGCTCAGCGTCTGTACGAAGATAGATTTCCGGAAGTGACGTCACGAAACTTTAAAGCGCTATAACTTTTTAACGGAGCCTCAGATCGAAAAACGCGACTAGACTTTTTTGCTCAGAATTTCACCCTCTACCTGCCTTTCTATTTGGGCACGACCTTTTAGAATCACCCTGGCCGATACCGATACCGATATTCCGTACCGATACCGAGCTTTAAAGCGCTATAACTTTTTAACGGAGCCATAGATCGAAAAACGCGACTAGACTTTTTTGCTCAGAGTTTCATCCTCTACATCTCCTTAAATTTGTGAAACGTCGTCCATTTACATCCTGTATATGGTACTCATAAAATAGGAAGATTCCAATGCAGGAATTATCGGAGGAACCAGCCCTTCCAAAAAAGATCGACAATCGCACGAATGCCTGAGATAGTAATGAAAGTGAACCGCCTGATCTCGGTAGAAAGTTAAAAAAAACCGCAAAGATCAGTGTTGATAGACATGTAGGAATCTCCAATGGTTGTACAGCTTATATGGAATCCGAGTATGGATTCATTCCGACAAAGCTCCGGGTCAACCTCGAAGTCAATGGTTGCTTGCGTTAAAACACTGGCAAAGGAAACGGTCATATGGGCATTTCCATTTGAAGATGGATTTCTGCAGTTTCGAACTCTTAAACCTTGTACGAAAATCGACACGAATGAGTGTCACGGAATGGAAATTGCGATACAGGCGACGATGGTCACCAGAGAGAACATGATCGCAGATTGTGCCAAGAGTTTTCGTAATCGTTCAGTTGTAATGTACTCAATCCTCTCTAACAGGTGAAGATAGCAAACAATGCTTTATCGATTTGGACGCAACAACCTAGCTTCTATTTTCGAGTGTCATATTATTCGTCCTTTGTGAGACAGCAGCCGTCTGGGTGGCCGAATTCCTTATCACAACAATCTCTAAGATCTTCCCGAAGATTATTGCCACGTTCACTGGCTGTTTCTATCATCATCATTTTATTAGAAGCCTTTTTAACAGAAAAAAAATCCAAACTAAAATGATGGCAAAACTGCCAATTACGTATCGGGAACGGATGAACAAAGTAGAACAAACTTCGCCATGAATGATCCGTTCATGTTCTCACGTGGTAATTTGGTGCTGAATATATGGCAATTCGTGTGTCCATACGCTAAGCACGTGATACCGCAATCAAGCTACTGTATTTGCTGTCTAACCCATAAACAAATCTCCCGTCAATGTTCTCACGGTCAAGTGCAGAAAGTTTTATGCTTTTTCGAGGAGGCTGTTATCAAGGATCATTTGAGAGTAAATGCCTTTCTTGAATATTTACTTAAGACGAGTCAATGCTTTCGAGTTTCCCATTAGTATATACAAAACAAGTTTATATGTATATCTTCGAGGAAATTCACTTAGCGGATTCAGGTGTTTTTAAAATAATCTCTTAAAAGTACTTAACATAAACAAAGAAGCATGTTTCGCTAACTAAAATTATAAAACTTTATTATAAACCAAGACTGTTTAGTTTGCAGTTAGGTTAGACAATTATGTTATTATTGTAGGTGTTCGTGTTTGAATTTAAAAGATCAAATTTTATTGCAAAATTTGTTAAGAAAAAGTTCATCCAGCGTGGTTTTTCCAGCCTTGAGAATAAATAAACACTGGTTGACTGAAAAAAGACGGCGAGGCTGTTTTTCTCACGTTTTTCACCCTGTTATCTTCGGCAGCAAACGCTAAAAGGGATGGGATCCACTTGGATGTTTTTTTAATCTTCTTTTTTTTTCGACGGCGAAATTAACTAGATGGCTCTCCAATTGGAACTACAGTTCGTTGAAGCCAAGGGGGTGAAAAAAGTTTCGTCCGATAACGTTTTTATCTGAAACGGAGAGGAAGCGTTCGTGGGCGATGATGAGCCCTTCTCATCCTCGTGCTGCAGCTGAAATAGACGCTGTTGACGCATGCGCAATATAAAGTGCCCCATCCAACATTATGTTATTGTTCTTAAAGATAAACATAAAAAAATAAGACAACGATTGCCACTAATTTAAAACTTAGAACGAGTACTTAATTAAAGGTTCAAAAAAGAAGTTGCTGATAAAAAGTTGGAATAAAGGGTGGGATGTCATGCTTTTGTTTATATTTTTAAAGACCTACAATTGATTACATAAGGAAATAAATACTTGCGTAAATAAACAGAAGGATGGTTTTATTATTATTGTTCTTCTTCTTCCTCACTTAAGACGGTGTAAAAAGTGAATATAAATTGATTTGAGACTGGAGAAACTGCAGTTACAGTTTCAAAAGGTGACTGCTTTTACCCAGCATCTTTTAAAGCTGAACGTTCGTTCTAACACTGTGCACACATAATTAAATGCTTTACAAAAATTTTGTGAGATGATTAATTAGAAAAGGACTTCACACAGGCCCTGTCTGAATATACATGTACTTTTAATTAACATTACAATGTTTTTCACGGTGGACAGCAAAACTGAAACACTGGCAATTACAGCACCCCCGAAAAAAAGTGATTTAACTTAAATGCAAATTATCAGTTAAGGTTGAAGTGGCATAGTTGTTGTTGTCACACATCTCACACTGAAATAGTGCTAGGATGGGAGACATTACAGAGTTTAAAAGAGGGCAAATTGTTGGAGCTCGTCTTACCGGTGCAACAGTGATCGAGACACCCAGTATTTGTTGTGTGGCGAGGGCTACAATATCACGGGTCATGTCGACATACCAGAAAGAGGGGCGAACGACATCCAAAAGGAGTAACTGTGGAGGCAAGATGAAGCTGTCTGAAAGAGATGTCCGCGTACTAACGAGGATTGTATTCAAAAAACTTAAACCACAATTGCTACAGTGACCGCAAAATTAAATATACATCTCAGTTCACTTGTTTCCTCCAAAACTGTTCGTCGTGAGCTTGACAGGGTCAATATTCATGGAAGGGTTGCTGTAGGCAAGCCCTTGATGAATCGCACAAATGCCAAACGTCGAATAGCATGGTGCCAGCAGCACAAATCCTGGACTATGGACGATCTGAAACAAATACACTCCACCTTCACTGTTTTTCCCACATCCGGACGCGTATATATGTGGAGACACCCCTCATAGGCCTACCGGACTGTTTAATGCCCACAGTGAAGCATGGAGGTGGATCTGTGATGGTTTAGGGTGCAATTTCCTGGCATTCTCTAGGCCCACTGGTTGTTCTTGAAGGACACGCCACTGCCAAGGACTATCGGCATTTTCTGAAGGATCAGGTGCACCCCATATTTCAACATTTATCCCCTGACGGTGGAGGTGTGTATCAGGACGACAATGCACCAGTACACGCAGCAAGATTGGTGAAAGAGTGGTTTGATGAGCATGAAACAGAGCTTGAACATCTGTCATGGCTTGCACAGTCACCGGATCTGAACGTTATTGAGCCTGTGTGGGGTATTTTGGAGCAGCAAGTCAGGAATCGTTTTCCTCCGCCAGCATCACGTACTGATCTAGCCAAAGTTTTGCAAGAGGAATGGCTCAAAATCCCTCTTGCCACAGTACATAACTTATATCTGTCCTTTCTAAGACGAGTTCATGCTGTACTGGCCGCCAAAGGAGGTCCTACACCATATTAATAAATAATTTTGCCATTTGTGTTTCAGTTTTGTGTGTCTACCCCCTAAAATAATTCAATTAAAAAAGTGTTTCAGTACGACGTTGGTTAAAAAAAGTAATAAAAATAATTCTGTCATCAAAAATTGATTTCAATTGAATCACAGCAAGGAAAGGGTTGAATGTGCCCGATAGATGACTTGATGTGCACGGTGATCCCAAATGATTGCAACGGTTTCTTCAATTTCTTGCAGTCCTTTTCTAATAGCCGTTTGCACTTTCGAGAAGCAACGGGGAGTCATTAGAATTTTATGGTTCGAGGGTATGAAGCCATGAAAGTCATCGAAGGAAGTTGCAACATTATAGGGATGCCTGTATTGGAGAAAGAACACTGTACAAGTTGGCTGAGAGTTTTAGGAGTGATGACAGGTGCATTCCTAATTGAAAACGACAACAAAATAACTTTTTTTCTACTGGAATAAATAAATTGGTGCAGAGGCGTGAGAATTGTATTGAATAAGAGGGTAAAAAGGGTTTTTTTTTAAAAAACCATGCTTTTATTATGTTTTATTATAATACTGACTGAAAACCCGGCGTCGCCCGGGACTTTACTTATCCTCTTGATGGATTGACCTGCGTCAGATTAAAATATCCATTTTCACCACTGGGAAATATCACTGGATACTTTAGATCTCATCTTTCCTTCGAAGTTTCCCTTGCCCCTGACGTAGAAGTTCTTATACCCTCCTGCTCTAGACGAAGCTCCCGTTGTTCAGATGTTCCCGATGCCCATTTGTCTTTTAGCTGCAGAGTTTTCTAACCAATACTCCTTCTTTCTCTTTCTCTTTCCTTTCCAAACACACAAACAAATACACAAACTTTTGTCAGTCGTCTGGACATTTGTTAGAGGGCTCAAGGGAGACACGTGTTTCTTCTTTGCCTCCTCGATAGACACTTCCTTATCCTTATCGTCTGCTATACTCATTTTATGTTCAATAGCATAAAACGAATGTTTTGTTATTGCATCATAATTTTATGCTCATTCTATCCTGCTATCCTATGCTCGAGTTTTTGAAAATAAAGTTCGGAAGTTGGCAGATCTGCTCACGAAATGTCAAATATTGGCGAGACTCAGCGGCTTTTACGTGCATCTTTTACTGTGGCTAAAAGAAAAATTGCCTCCCAACCAAATTGACGATATTATTACTGCAGAAATTCCTGACAAAAAAGTACACGACACAGTTGTCAAAAACATGATCCACGGGAAATTCGAGCATACAACAAACACAATCATCCCCGTGCATGAAGGACGGAAAGTGAACCAGGAAGTGCCCCCGGGCGCTACTGATGCTATTTATCTCCAATATTACAAAATTTGAATAAAACAAACGTCAATAACTATTCACAAAGCAAAAATAAAATCCGAATTGCAAAGCAAATCGAAGTCAGTGAGAATAGCCAAAACTTACTAATATCAATACGAAACCAAACAACAATAGCATCGCAAATTAAGCAAACCTAAACTCGAAAAACACAGAAGATAAACATCAACAATTATACGACAGGTAACCCCTTAGGGCCTAGATCAGACGTGTCCGGCGCGTCAAACAATAACGCTAAGATGAAGTTCGGCAGACACGACCTAAAGCGCGTTTTAAACACAGTTTATTTCTTATATTGTGGTTTTAAAATTAAGGCAGTACCATCTATTGGCAAAGTTCAGAACTAAAGTGTTATTATGGTAACATTAAAGTATTTATTATAGGTTTGGTCACTTCACAAAATATTGGGCAAACCTATCCAAAAAGGGGTAAACGGTATGGTATTTATCTCTAATTTATCTAATCGTTATTTGCCTTTATTCTTTAAGCCACTGTTGAAAACTGTGTTGAATAATAAAAATTCTAAATAATGGTTTAAGATAATTAGGTTGTATAACGGAATGAAAATACTTTTTTAAAATTTGAAAATTGACATTTCAAAAATCAGAGAAGTCATCATTTTATATTCAGATACATGATTTTACTTTTCAAATGTAAAAACCATGTTATCAATGAAAGGATATTACATTTTAAAGAAAAAAAAATATCTTTGCTATTCAAAGTTTATTATACAAATAAAAATACTGCAACAATTAAAATTCTTCTGCTCATCCTGAGTTCAACAATTCATTTTCGATTAGCCAATAGGATCGCCTGAAGCTACACAAACACAAACATACAGATTTTTGGTTTATAGCAATGACGTATATTAAAGATAGACTCCGAATCCTATTGTTGTAACTTGAAGCAAATTGGGAAGCTCCATGCCCAGAACTGTCATGGCCGAAAGTGAGTGAAGATGATGCAAAACACATGGCCAAACATAAGAGTAGCTGATTAATAATTCTTTCACACGCCGATCACGGAGTGATAAGTTTATCTTTTCGTTTACTTTGTATTTGAAATATTTTATTATATTTTATAAACAATTTTTCGATCATGGTTTCAATTTCAATTTCGTTTCGATTGTCTTTCAGTTACGTATTCTCATTTTAGTTACGTATTTTTGATTTATTTTTCTGGAAAATGATTCCTGATCCTTTTTCTTATCTGTTTGTACAGTTGTACGCAGTTTAACTTTGAGGAATGGTTTTGAATGAATTATTCCTCAGGCCCAAAATCTTCAAAAACAAAGCAGCCAGACAGCTAATTACTCCATGGCTCACTCCTGCCCAGAACTATCATGGCTCAATTTGCTTCACTTTTTGCCGCTGTTAACAATAGGATTCGGAGTCTATCTTTAATATACGTCATTGGTTTATAGATATTCACGGTCTATAGATATTCATGGTCATCGAGCTTCGGCCATTTTCCATTGTTTCGAGAAGCTAAGGAAAACAGATCGCGCCAGGGCCGACTGTGACCTGCGATGAGTTTTTTCATTGAAACTGAAAATGAAAGTAAAGTTTCTGTCTGTCGATAGGGCGGCCTGCAGGCGTTTTTGGACCGATTGTACATGCAGCGCCACTTTTCAATAGAGTTCCCGCCCAATGGAGCTAGAAACTTTAGCTTTTCCCACTTCTCAATGGAGCTAGAAACTTTAGCTTCATTTTAACAATGGAGCTCGATGACCATGCATATCTATAGACCAATGACGTATATTAAAGATAGACTCCGAATCCTATTGTTGTAATTTGAAGCAAATTGGGAAGCTCCATGCCCAGAACTGTCATGGCTGAAAGTGAATGAAGATGATGCAAAACACATGGCTAAACACGAGAGTAGCTGATTAATAATTCTTTCACACGCCGATCACGGAGTGATAAGTTTATCTTTTCGTTTACTTTGTATTTGAAGTATTTTATTATATTTTATAAACAATTTTTCGATCATGGTTCCAATTTCAATTTCGTTTCGATTGTCCTTCAGTAACGTATTTTCATTTTAGTTACGTAATTTTGATTTATTTTTGTGGAAAATGATTCCTGATCCTTTTTCTTGTCTGTTTGTACAGTTGTACGCAGAACAAGTTTGAAGAATGGTTTTTAATTAATTATTCCTCGGGCCCAAAATCTTCAAAAACAAAGCAGCCAGACAGCTAATTACTCCACGGCTCACTCCTACCCAGAACTGTCATGGCTCAATTTGCTTCACTTTTTGCCGCTGTTAACAATAGGATTGGGAGTCTATCTTTAATATACGTCATTGGTATGATCAGATGACTTTTCCGCGCCGGGGCCTGTCTTTCTCGTTGGCTACGACTCACAGCGAGGCTAACGATAAAGACAGGCTCTGGCACTGAAAAGTCGCCTGATCAAAATAGGTCTAACAACAATCCAACTTTCATTGTTTCCAACAAACGAAAAAAACACTGATTGTTAAAATCCAAGATGGAAACAATGAAGTTTACATTGTTGCTAGACCTATCTTGGTCAGATGACTTTTCAGTGCCGGAGCCTGCCTTTCTCGTTAGCCTCGGACTCACAGGCTATGACGTACCGTTTTCTTCTGGTTTCAACTTTAATATTTTTTTAAAAAATAACTATAATTTTTTTCCACAAACGAATTACTATTCCTTGATATTTGTAACGAATACTATAGAGAACAATAATTTAAAATTTGCATGCAACTTCCCTACTGGATTATAGTGGACTATAAGAAAGTTACCTGGTCCAACGAGTTACGTTTTCTGGTCCATCACGTGGACGATCGAGTGCGGATACGCTGATTACCAACAGAAACTGTGACACCCAAATGCACAGTTGGACGGATACGACCTCGCAATGTATGGGAACTGCGGGACCAGCTGATAATCGCCTGGTACTAGATATCTCAGACTACCTACCAGCACCTTGTCGAGTCAATGCCTCACTGCATGTTCGTAGTTTTGCGAAAGGTGGTCCTATGTCATATTAAACAGGTGGTCATAACGTAATGGCTCATCAGTGTACATTGCAGTGTTGCATCTAGGTGGAAACAAGGGTGCGGCGTCCTGCCCCTTTTCGTTGGATTTATTTAAACTAACCATTATAATGCCTCTGACTTGCTCTAGTTTCTGACCAAATGTGTTCTAATTATTGTTCACTTCCTCGCCTTGCCATTTTGCTAGATGCAACCTTGTTATTGTATTGGTCAATTTAAAAAATTCTTGAAAATTAATTTCGTTCTATAGCTCAATTGTTATCAAGTCTCTAATCTCTTTTTATAAGATTAAGCATAAGAACTTAAAAATTTCAATACACATAGGCACATAACGAATATATTGAAAAAATAAAAATATAAAAAAAAAACCTTTACGTTTTGTTTATTTAAATTAAGAAGCTTGGAAAATAAACTTTACTCTAGTAAACTTTATTTTTATTAGACATTCGACTTATGGTTCCCATCTGTTCAATAAAACCGTAAAGCTTAAAGTTTATTGCTGTTTCTATTGTTATGGCTTTGCGCAGATGTTACTTGGGAGAGCTTCAATATATTTGGATTTGCAGCTTTAAATTCTTGTTTGCTTATTTTAAAAGTCCTTATGAAGCACTTTAAATAAGAAGCGGTTTCAGTTTCCATTAAGTTTAAAAACGAATTTTTATTATATGGGAGAAAGAAGGATTGAATTTAATTATTAATTATATTTTGGTAAGCATGAAATTTCTGGCCTTTTTCCTCTTTAAGATACCTCGTTTTATACATTTTATACTAATAATATAAGAGCCTTATGTGAAATAAAGTATTTCTAAATATTTCCTTTTACCAGATGTTTATTTTTACGTTTATCAGTGATTCAATGGTCTGGCGACATCTCTTGACGACATCAAAAAAGAAGTAGAGTATGATGATTGAAGAAACAATCGACACAATCTGCCATCCTTTTTAAAATCTCTAATAAATTTATTATAATGAAATATTAATAATTTTGAAATCATTCGTCCACTTGTTTTTGTGTATATTGTTTGAACGTAAGGTGTATATTGTTTGAACCAGAAATAATAAATCCACTTGTATTAACTAAATCCAAACAATGCTAAAACGATAACCTTTAAATGAATTTGAAAAGGGTCAGATAACTGATTTACCTGAAAGTGATCAGTCAGGAAAATCAATAACTAAAGCCTTTTCGACTTTCATATACCGCAATTGATAATTACCTCAAATTTAAAGATAATTATGGGATGGAAAATCTACCTGAACTACTCTCAAAACTCAGTGACGTGACAAAAGGGCAATTATAAAATGAGTGACAAGAGAAAAAATATCAACTCGAGCTGTATCAAGTTGTGATGATATCCCTGTTGGAAGAACAGCAGTCCCCAATGTTATCCACGAAGAAGAAAGATTTCTGTGCGATTCCAATTGTATGATACCAATAAATGTGTTCATTGGCCAAGAGTATACAGGGTGCGTAAGGTATTGGAGGACACCAATGACGTATATTAAAGATAGACTCCGAATCTTATTGTTAACAACGGCAACAATGTGAAGCAAATTGAGCCATGATAGTTCTGGGCAGGAGTGAGCCGTGAGGTAATTAGCTGTCTGGCTGCTTTGTTTGTGAAGATTTTGGGCCTGAGAAATAATTAATTCAAAACCATTCCTCAAAGTTAAACTGCGTACAACTGTACAAATAGACAAGAACAAGGTCCAGGAATCATTTTCCACAAAAATAAATCAAAAATACGTAACTAAAATGAAAATACGTAACTGAAAGACAATCGAAACGAAATTGAAATTGAAACCATGATCGAAAAATTGTTTATAAAATTTAATAAAATACTTCAAATACAAAGTAAACGAAAAGATAAACTTATCACTCCGTGATCGGCATGTAAAAGAATTATTAATCAGCTACTCTCATGTTTAGCCATGTGTTCTGCATCAACTTCACTCACTTTCGGCCATGACAGTTCTGGGCATGGAGCTTCCCAATTTGCTTCAAGTTACAACAATAGAATTCGGAGTCTATCTTTAATATACGTCATTGGAGGACACATCTTCGTTTGGCTACTGCCGCACTATAGTAAATTGTATGTCCTTTCCGTTTCCGGAAAGCAAACTGGCGGACCATCAAGTAACACAAATCATGAAGAGACATGCAGTAATCGTGGCAATAAAGGCAGAGCACAGCGATTTAGAGATACTGTATCACGATTTCTAAAGATCGCAAGATCATTCGTCCACACAGTGCGGAAGGAGTTGGAGACCGAAGATGGCAATGTTGCACCAGTAGCAAAGCGTAAAAAGCATGCCTCATGCTCTGACATCAGAACACCGGAATTTATTTAGCAAGTGCAGCAGGCCATCGATGACAATCCCAAAACATCCATGAGGTCACTTGCCAAAGATCTCCATGTGTCGGAAGGAACAATCAGAAATGTTGTCCATGAAAACATCAGATATCACTCGTATGTTATGCGAAGAGGTCAGTTTAGGTCAGACAAAACACGGGAAAACCGCCTACTCAGATCGAAAAGGTTCTTAAACAAGCTGAAAAATCCGTGAAAAAGGCCTCCTAACTCCCCTAACCTGAATCCGTTGGACTACTACGTATGGAGCGTTGTGGAGAGAGAGGTCAATGAACACCCGCATAACAATAAAGATGAATTGAAAGCTTCCTTCCTTTGTTCGAGTAATGACCAATATGAACCATGACCATTTGATTCGCGCATGTCGACGGTTTCGATCTCGCATTGAAGCAGTTATAGAAGCTGAAGGCGGATTCGTTGAATAGCCATATAACAAGAAGGTTTCTTTTGTATGCTCATGATCTCGACTTATATCTCTGTTTTCTTTCTTGACGTGAATCTGTCCTTAAATACCTTACGTACCCTGTATTTTAAGTCAGATTCCTGATTTACGCCAGAAAAGCTTCATTCAACTGTCTTGCAATTTTTGAACCCTAAATTTTCAAACAACATATCAATAACTATTCTCATCTAATGGTTTCACAAGGATCAAACTTTGCCACAATTACAAATAACCAACTTCGCATTCTGAAAACCAGAATATCATTTTTCTGCGTATAACAAATGCAGCATGTTCTTAAAAATATTCTTAAGGGTGATGAAATTCATCACTTCCTTTGAGGCTATTACCAAGAACGGATGAAGGTAGGGGATCCCACTCCATACATCCGTTCTTGCTATTAGTGATGATCGTACTCCATACACATCGTTCCATAAGCTACTGCTTATTTGAATCTGATATCCCAGATGCTTTTGAACTTTTGAAGCTCAAAGGGATGCTCTTGTAGAACACGAAAAGTGAAGTTCCGCTAATTTTTATTTATAATTAGCGGATCCGACAATGCTTCGCTATTGGTATGAGTATATATACAAGGAATATACAGGGTGAGTCAAAAGTCGTTGGACACCTTCCTATCTTGGATACCAATGTATTACGCAAATTCCAATACAGGGAATAAATAAGAACTTGAGGGTGCTGTATCTGATGGAGCACATTTTCATCATCTCAGATATGCAAATTAGAGCACATCCAAATTCTATCTCGAAAACCGTAAGAGATACACAACAAAATTCCAATTGCACATTTGTTCAACAGCAAATTCCAAACAGAACAAAAAAAAAAATTCACCAAAATCCGATGAGCGGATCACCCACAATCCTCATTGCAAGTCTGCAACAGGACAATTGGCTCTTGTACTGTTTGTTGCTTACAGACAGTCATCTGATAAAGTCATCTGGTAGTAATTCGTTTCCCATGGAGTTTAAAATGAAATGCAAATTAAGTATAATCAACTGTCGGTTTTCTATGAATTTTGTTTTGTTTTTTTTTATATTGTTTTGTTGAAGTCTGAAGTTCCTTAATTTTTGTCAACATCATTTACTTCATTAAAATAAAATATACAGTGTATCTAAATATATATCTTTAAGTGTATATAATATAGTTAAAAGTTGCATTCTAATGGCTTTTGTCACTTATTTTGCTTATCACTTTTTCAATAACAACAAATTAAAGTCAAATTGATGATGTTTTTGAAATTAGATTAGTTTGAAGAGAAATTACTATATTGTGGAAAATATATTAATACATTTGCAAAGTCTAAATGATTTAGGTGTATGCTGTAATCTTAACAGCCAGTCAGCTGATTGCCAAGCAAGTTACTCAAGTGCATTTAATTAGGCGAATATCTATTTTTCCTCCGTAGAAAAAATTTTTTTCTTGATGCCGATAGATTACATGTCATTCATTTCAAGCTTCCATCTGATCTTGGCGGTTTCCGTTAATTACAGACCAAGAAATAATTAGAAATCTAGAAAAAGTCGTAGCATGCTCCATAGAAATGCAGGTTAAACAGTCGGCAGAGTCCACCCATCCGTTAGGAGCGCTGCTTCAAGGTCACTACCATCGAAATGCTGAGCTGTCCATTCTATGTTATTTTATGTTATGACTATGACGTGCCTTAATATCCTATCGGCGGGGTATATAACGTCAACGGCCCTGCAAAATTCAATTTGCCCAAGGCCCCGCACCATCCTAGCACCGGCCCTGGTACATGAACTTCTCTACCTGTCTCAATGGGGCTCCCCTAACATGGAGAGCGCAATGAGTAGAAAGGACCAGAATCTCCGTCTTAGCCACATAGATCTTCTTCCCAGTATCTTCACGTTTGGCTGCAAACTGATCTAGTGCATGCTGAAGGTTGGTGCGTTAAGACCCAAGGAGGAGAAAG
>JAHWFO010090254.1:454687-480082 GCA_023313115.1 Rhysida immarginata | reverse complement strand
CCCCCTTGCACGTGCCCAAAATTCAACTTTCACAGCCCGCACTGTTGCATTTTGTCCTACACCCTCTTAAGTTCAGTACTGTACCTTCAATTGATTTTAATTAAATAAAAAAAAAAAGAAACTGTACGTGTGCAAATGAAATTGCGGCTCTTGACATCTGCGTACGACCTGGTTTCTACTGACTTTTATAATTTCACTTGTCATTTTATAAGTTAAAAAAGATAGTGTATTTGCATGCAGTTTCTGTATAATATGTGTTTTTATTCATTTCATTTTTAGTACATTCTATTACAGCATATATCTTCTTATGTCTTCTAAACATAGCTCCCTCTAATTTTTTTGAGAGTTGTGCGGTCCAAAAGCTTGTGTGGGGAAAAATAATTCAAACAAAAACAAAGACCGTATTCGATACTTTTTAGATAATATTAATCTTTTATAATGTTTATATACAGGGTGTCCAAAAAGACTGGCAACATGAGATATCTCGGAAACTAAGCATTGTATGAAAAAATGTCCAACATCAAAAGTGAATTATTTCGCCGGGGAAATCCATTAGCCGAAAAAATTACCCCTCCCCTCTTGTGAGGGCGGCTGGGGTAACTTTGAAATCTTAAATAGGAAACCCTATTTTTAATGGTATATTCAGATTTTACACAATATTCGAGAAATGTTTTATTCTTTGGTGGTTTTTCAATTGATCCAACCGTTTAGGAGATAAGGTCTGTCCCAAAATGATAGAAACACCTTCAAATTCTATTTTTTCACTTTACTCAGAAAAATAAAAGAATAAATCAACTTAAAATCATCATGTAATCATATATTGTATAAAAAGAGTGGTGGTTTATTATGGTGCAAATGTTCTTGCTGTAGTTTTAAACTAAAATACAAAAAAAAATCACTGTCCCAAAATGAAAGAAACACATGCCAAAATAACAAAAATCAAAGGAAACATTTACTTACAAATGAAATTAATAACCCACAAAGCCCCCATTCCTATTAATAACCTTGAATACTCTGGCAGGCATTGAATTAACAAGTGCTTGAAGCTCACACAGTTGAATCTCATCCCATGCTTTTTGGATTGCAGTTTTCAGTTCTTGTACACTAGAAAACTGACGACTGTCCTTATAAACTTTTCTCACTAAGATACCCCACAGATTTTCTGTTGGATTAAGGTCAGGTGACCGTGCTGGCCAGTCCATCACATGTACCCCATGATCAAGGAATCATTTCAATGTCGATGTTGCAGTGTGTATAGGTGCATTGTCTTGCTGAAATTGGAAAAAGGGACCACCAATGTTTTCAGCAAATGGTAAAAAACGTACCTCCAGAACTTGCTGATAATCACAGGCCTTCGTTCTGCCAGAAACAAATGCTAAGGAAGTTTTGCCCGCCCATGCAAATCCACCCCACACCATTACACTTCCGTCGCCTTGTTGCCGCTTTGAGGAAGTCACATCCTGCTTCCGTATGTCATGCCAATAATATGCAAAATCATCTAGCCTATCTAAATTGAATTTTTTCTCATCGCTCCAGATAACTTTTCTCCAGTTGTCAGTCCAGTTTATGTGATACTTGGCCTAGTTGACCCGCTTCTCCTTGTGTTGTTTTGTGATATGTATGACCCGAAGGTGTGGGAGTCACACTCGTCAAGAAAGTGGGAGTCAGAACATAAGTATAAAGAATGTGATCTTTATTCAAATGACAAGAAAACAAAATAAATACAAATCAATGAAATAAATGAGTGAGGTTCAATTAATAATATGCACAAAATTAAGAGGAGCAAAACAATTTATATTAAAACAACAAATAAACACAGAAAATGCTGTGTGTTCCTTTTGAAGGGAGGAACACTGAAACCCTAAAGTTCAAAGTTCATTAATAAAATAAATTCACTTAACAAAATGGCTCCTTACCTCACATAAAATAAATAAAGTAAAACAACTTGTTAATTCAACCAACTTAGCTCACAATAAAAGTACACCCCACAATCCTAGAATAAATAAATAAGAACTCAGTAATTGTCAAAATATAATAAGCACCCTATTCCCAAGTGCACAAATAAATCAAAGAAATCCATACATTATACAGACTCAAATAACGTGAGCTAAGGATTCCCAACAATATCATAAGACTAAACAAACTTACCACAAGATAAAATGATGCCCCCCCTCCCCCCCCCCCAAAGAAATAGTTCACTATACATAAAAAAATACCCCAACAATAATTACTAGTGCAATGCATATGAATTCTAATCCAACAATCCCAAATGAGGCTTAACCAAACAGCGCCAAATAAACAAGGCTTACAAACACCACGGCATGAAGGCAGCCTGGTGAATAAATCACCCAACACACTTTCAAAATGAAGTGAAAATATAAACTACGTTACGCTCCCAGGTTATCTATCAACATAACCTCTTGGAATCCCATTTTGATTCCCAGTAAGAACATAATAACTTACTGTTAAAAGAGTACAACGAGTAACAACCCACCTGCGTCACACAAAAATGCCGAAACGAAAAATAGACCTTCCCATATGAAGGTCTCCAAGAAAACATTGAGCCTACTACCACAAATAACATGAGCCTCCCACCAAAAATTCAGATGCGTGCTACAAATCACAGACAAATATGTTAAAACAATGAATAAAAGACAAATAATGCTATGGCAGCTACCAAAACAAACTAATGAGGCTAACACAGTTCAATACAAACAGTGGCAGCCATACTCTCCATGAACAAATACAAAATAAGCCTCCTGTTTCAGCTACCATAGCATGCAAAATGAGCTACACGAAAACATTATACAAAAATTTGATATAAAATACAAATTTTAAAAGCCATAGCCAAATAAATATATAATGTCTATATACAAATAAGAGAGTTCGCATCACCTGACTGAAGCACAAAAAGTTTCCGCCGACGGGCCACCACTCCACCGCAATGATGAGCACACTACCACTCACGAGTTCACAAATAACTGGCCAGTGTCCCACCAGAAACAAGATTATGTAAAAAGGGTTTTATCAAACCAAGCTTTTATAATGCTTTATTTAGTGGCAACAATAAAGCTTAATTTTGCAACAATAAACAATAGATACATTTACCTCTCGCCATAACGAAATGTCCAATTGTTACAACAATCAATTCGTAGTAATGAGTTAGTACCATTAGAACACGAACCAATGAACCGATTTGAAAATTTTTTTCTTTATCATAAATTGTCATCGATTCTGCATAAGTGTGTCAAATTGCAGCTCCCTAGCTTGTCGGAAAGTTGGTTTAATATTGATTACAAGATTTGACCTAAACAAACTAACACAGCAAAGTTATAAAAAGCTTTTAAAAAACACAAAGCGCAATTGAAGATCTCTCGCTGGCAGTGTCCATCCACGGGAATATGAGAACGACAAGACAGCAAGCCGACAATCGACGAAACAGCAAGCCGCTGGCATATCCACAACGACGGCTTCGTTCGAAGGGCTCCGTAGGCATGGGTAGGGGAAATGTTAGGCCTAGATGGTCCGGCAACCCAACTGACTAGGCCGCGTTGGTCTCCACTTCCTCGGGGATGGCATCTCCACATCTTGCGGGGCTGGTATCAGGTGCATCATTACGTCTCTCCTTCAGCACGATGTTCTTGCTGGACTGCCCATAACGATAATGCAAATTCCGGAACCATATACAGGGTGTTTTTGAATTGTGTACAGATTTTTTGGGAGATGATAGAAGAGGTCCTTAGAAGTATTTTTGTGTATTTTTTTTTGAATTAACACAAGCATAAAATCAATGGTGTACTCCGAACCCATAGATACCAAAGAAGAATTGGCGGCTCTTGCTGTCGCGGCAGCAGGTGACATCAGCGACCGTGCAAATCAACTGTTTCCACGCGTACATCAATCCATCATAAGGCGTTGTGAATTGTGCTATGAAGCAAATGGCGGTCATTTCGAACAATTACTGTAAAAGTCTTACAGTAGATTGCTTGTGTTAATTGTTAAAAATAAAATAATCTAGGCCTACCAACGCACACTGCATCCCAGTGTCATTTGATTGTTCAATGCAGTATTGTAAGTAAACGGAGCTGCGGGGACGCCATGTTCATATGACAAAAAATACTTCTAAGGACCTCTTCTATCATCTCCCAAAAAATCTGTACTCAATTCAAAAACACCTTGTATACAAATTCTAGATTTCCGAAATGAATCCTGGGAGGATTCTGGCACCTGTTTGAAACGTGTGCACAAAACAGAGATCGCTCCCGATTGGCTAGAGGTTGAAATTGTTTACTATTCAGTCCGATCTCACAGGCACTCTCTAGTGGAAAAAACAGGAAACAGTGACAAATCGATTGGAAACGAAGACTCGGAAGCAAAGCAAAGCTCCACAACAATGCAGGTGAGGAAACAGACGATGACGCACAATCGAAGTAGAATAAAAGGCTAGGCTTAAATAAATGTGATAATAAATTACAATAAAATACGAAACTGTGATAATTCTATCACAGTTTGTTGAGTGGAGGCATTGTCTTCAATTTTTTGGACACAGGATATCCTGCTGATTGCACAACACTGTGAATTGTAGATTTATGTGTTGATGTCAGGTTGAGCTGCAATTTGACGAAGACTTGTCGTGGAATTACTCAGTTTCCGTAAAACCATCCTTTTCTGGCGTGCAGTGAGAGTTGATGGACGACTACTTGACTTTTTTTCCCCATATTCTTCTTTTAATCGTAAAAAATTTAAAATTACATGTGGTGATCGTTTCAACCGTCTTGCAATTTTTCTTATGGGATTATCAGAAGCAAATAATTCAGTGATTCTTCCTTTTTCAAAATCTCTCAGTGCAACTCCTCTTCCCATTTTGGCGAAGATAAAATTTGCTGTTATTAAGGGTGGTTTAATTTCTTTTAACATGGAAATTTCTTTTCCAAATAATTTGCATGTTTGAATCTTTTCATTATTACCTATCACTGGGGTGTGGAGGAAAGAGTAGGCGTATTTTTATTGCATTTGTAGGGGTGTTTCTAATCATTTTGGGAGAGTGATTTTTTGTATTTTAGTTTAAAACTACAGCCAGAACATTTGCACCATAATAAACCACCACTTTTTTTATACAATATATGATTACATGATGATTTTAAGTTGACTTTTTCTTTTATTTTCTGAGAAAAGTGAAAAAAAAATAGAAATTTGAAGGTATTTCTATCATTTTGGGACAAACCTTAGAGGCCCTGCAAGTGTGAAACTTTTAAAATTTTGAACCTAATTTTATCAATGAAGACAAAGAGATAGAGGGTGGGTCTTAGAGATATTTCTGTTCTACTTCTAGATGGTCTTTAAGAATCCAAAGTCAGAATTTCAAAAATTCAAAATAAAGGAAATAAATTTCTCTGCAATTTATTGCGATGCCAATAAAATTAGGGAGCAACTAAGCTTCCAAACCATAAAATTGCATTGATATTTCATAAATGTATAAATTTACTTACCTTGTGCAAATGTAAGTGAATAATCTAAAAATTGTTCGCAAATGTTTGGAGTGTTGTGCATTAAAACTTAAATCATTTCTTTCCTTGGTGAAAAGTCCATGCAATAAAGATTGCTAATTGCTCTCTTCATGATGCATTTACATGATGTTACTTGCAGCAGAATCAAGCTGACTCACATATCCAAGACATTTTCTGTCCACTGAGAAAGCCCTTTTACACAAGAAGGCTTCTTTAATTCACATGATTCACTCATGTGGTCTACAGTGTTAATATCTTGGCTGGAATTGTGCATAAACAACTGATTGGCCTATATTTAATGCTGTTTGCCTAACTGGGCATGATTACTATATTTTCCTTGCAGATGTATTGCTGGAGTTTTTGCAGGACGTAACATTTCACTGAGACATGTTTCTTCCAACATGATGGGGCACCTCCCCATTTCACCTATAAGGTATGGGATTACTTGAATGCCAGATTTCCAACCAATGAATTGGTCTTGCAGGTCCCATTAACTGACTACCGAGGTCACCTTACCTCATGTGCATGGACTTCTTCCTATGGGGCTGTATGAAGATTGTAGTGTATGAAACCCCACTAGAGTCACGGTAAGATCTTGTGGGACGGTGACAACTGCTGCAGCGGAAGTTCATGAGATTACAGGATAGTTTAATGCGTGAGTCGTTCAATATTTAAGTGATGCGAGGCTACATTGAGAGTGGTGATCATCATTTCAAGCACAGTCCCTAATGTAAGATTCTCTGATGTAACGTTACCTGTGATAATTAAAAATCAGGAAACGGATACCATGTCCCTTCATTGGTGGTGGTCGATATCCCCTTAGAATCACTGTGCTGTAGCTGGCCACGGAGGCATTTTCATCTATGGTTTTATGAAAGAAAAGTGTTCATTTGGATTGTCTCTACCTTCCTGAGACCTTTGTATGTGTATTACAATTTCGCATTTAGGGCATGGATATCTGGAACACCATGTATATTCTTTGAAACTAAGGTTAGAAGAGATCTTTATTTACAAGAGGATAAGGGAAAAAGCAAAAGAAGGAAACAAATGAGACAAAAAGCATGGACCTTAATCTACTTTTCAACATAAATTTCCATCTATATTAAGGCACTTATTGTAATGTACAGGCACTTATCATCATCGTAGCCTGACCACCAAGAAACAACTTGATCTTCATCATAGCGCTGACCTCATTGAAGGTGGGAACAACTAGATCTCCCTCCATATAGCCCTGACCTAGCACCCAATGATTATCATTTGTTCTTGCACTTAAAGAATCACCTTGGCAGTCAGCACTGTGATGGTGATGTCAAAACGGCCGTGCTGGAGTGGTTAGCAAATCAGGCAGCTGATTTATATGAGAATGGAATGCATAAGCTGGTCGTACGATACGATAAGTACCTTAATGTATCTGGAAATTATATTGAAAAGTAGAATAAGGTTCAGACTTTTATGTGAAAATTAAGTTGTTCAGAAAAATTTCTTTGTTTTCTTTTTTTTTTTTTTTTTTAATATCAAAAAAATAAGCCTCATACAATGTATCAACCTCTTTCTCCTGCCTCTCTTAGGGAATTTGTTATTACTGAGGCCTATATATATATTAAACATCAATTAAAAAAAAAGGATTCCACTCTAAGATTGTTTGTCCTAGTTCTAATGTTGAGGTGCTGTGGTTGGCCAAAATAATGGAAACACTGCCACTCTGACTGACTCCTTCTGTCCAACTACTTTGCATAAGAATCATCTTTTGTTTTCCATGGTTAGTGTGAATCTTTTATAAGTACCTTTGTATATCAGTTCTCCCTATTGACATCCTGATGTTTAATTGGCATCAAAGTCTTATTATAGGAGCCTGGCTAGCTGGCATGTCTGCCACAAAAATCAACCTACAATATCAAAGGTCATGACTGAATACAGTGTTAATGGGAAACATGTACAAAACGCAAAAGTGTGAGGAAACTGACAGTTAGGAGGGTATTGAAGAGGACTGTCAACACCAATAACATCACAGTGACAAAAATTATAATATTAAGAAACTAGCAGAGTTGTATAATCATCATCATCATCATATTAGTTGTGCTCAATAAAAGCTTTTAATTTTTTTATAGGTGATTTTGTCCTTAAATATTAATTATAATGTTTGCTGGGCAGTAACTGTGGGTTATAATTGTAGAAATTTAATAAAATAAATTTAATAAATAAACATTTCTACAGTTTATCATTTATCTCATGAAATTACTGATTTTTAGTTAATACCTGCCATTGTTTTGTTTTTTTAAACTAATTCTTGTTTAAATTTTTCCCCTTAGTATAAGCCATATGTTATTGTTCACAAAGACATAGCTATGATAGAAGTTGTAAATTTTTTGGCCAGATACTGGGAACTTCCATGCCCTTCTATTGTGCTCTTGGTGATTAGTGAAATGCGCCAGTACATTATTGAACCAAGTCATTTGAGATGGCGTACACTTCAAGATGGTATTATAAAGGTTAGATTCCCTTATACATATTGTAGAGACCCATTATTATAAAGCTCATTGTAACATGAATCTGGATAAATGGTGATGAATGGTTGGACCCATTTTCATATTTTTAATCTATTAAAAACTCTAGATGTGAATCCTTATGATGTATGGTAAACTTATTTAACATGATCAGAGAAATTTTGGACCCCAGCTTCCTCGTGACGGATCTTTAATAGTACCATAGAATAACATAGAATGGACAGCTCAGCATTTTGATGGTAGTGACCTTGAAGCAGGGCTCCTAACGGATGGGTGGACTCTGCCGACTGTTTAATCTGTATTTCTATGGAGCATGCTACAACTTTTTCTAGATTTTTAATTAGTTCTCGGTCTGTAATTAACGGAAACTGCCAAGATCACATGGAAGCTTGAAATGAATGACATGTAATCTATCGGCATCAAGAAAAAATTTTTTTCTACAGAGCAAAAATAGATATTCGCCTAATTAAATGCACTTGAGCAACTTGCTTGCCAATCAGCTAACTGGCTGTTAAGTTTACAGCATACACCTAAATCATTTAGACTTTGCAAATATATTAATATATTTTCTGCAATATAGTAATTTCACTTCAATCTAATCTAATTTCAACATCAGAATTTATTTGACTTACTTTAATTTGTTTTTATTGAAAAAGTGATAAGCAAAGTAAGTGACAAAAGCCATTAGAATGCAACTTTTAACTATATTATATACACTTAAAGATATGCATTTAGATACACTGTAAATTTTAATGATAAAATTATATTGAAATAAATGATGTTGACAAAAATTAAGAACTTCAGACTTCAACAAAATAATATAACAAACAAAATTTATAGAAACCCGACAGTTGATTATAATTAATTTACCTTTCATTTTAAACTCCATGGGAAACGAATTAACATTTATTTTGAATTCATAAAAGGCCAAAAATTAAAATTTTCAAGAAATATTTTATTTTTACAATTTCCAACCCGAATAAATTTTATTTTGAATTAAAAATCATTTTAATAATTCTATGTTTTGGGGATTAAAAATATAACATTATTTAGCTGAGCACGGAGAAGTTTCTTATAACAGGGCAATGATGTTAAAAATATCCTTAAGCGCCAATCTCCACTTGCAAAAAATAAAATAAATAAATAAAATAAAATAAAATAAAATAAAATAAAATAAAATGGTAAAATAAACAAGGCAAATGAGCACAAGTTAGTCTTGGACATTTCTTAGCATTCTTCAAGCATCTACATTTTTTTTAACAACTAGGAGAATGGCACTTAAGGATTTTTTTCAACATCTTTGCCCTGTTACAAGATATTTCTAATGCTCAGCTAAGCAGCGTTTTATTTTTCAGCCTCAAAACATATAAAGTTATTCAATTCCAAAAAATTTATTTGCTTTGCAAAATGTCTAAAATTTTTGGTTCTTTATAAATTCTAATTTTTTGCCCTTTATGAATTTCAAAATTGAAGCTAAATTGTTTCCTAATGAATTTAAAATCAAATAAAAATTATTATAATGTTATTTTTTATGAATTTTGTTGTCTTATCTTGTTGAAGAGTTAAATTTCTTAATTTTTTCTATATATTTTAATACATTTTATACATTAAATGCATTACAATTCATATGAAACTGATTATAATTCAAATAGATTTTATTTATGAGTGATTTTCAGATATTTTCTGGGTTTTTTTTTTGCTGTGATATTAATGATTCTGATTTTTATTTAAGAAACTGGTCAGTTTGAAAGTTTTAAATGATAAGCAAACATGTCTTAAATGTTTTTGTTTTCATTGTATACATGAAACAAATTCATATACAGACTTAAAATTAACTTTTATATTTATTGAAATTAAACTGTAGAACAAAAAATAAATTTAATAATAAAATATATTCGAAAAGCGCCTATTTCCCAATGCTATTCCTATGCTAAGTGAATCTACGATTCCACCAAGCAAGTTACTCAAGTGCATTTAATTAGGCGAATATCTATTTTTCTTCCGTAGAAAAAAAATTTTTCTTGACGCCGGTAGATTACATGTCATTCATTCCAAGCTTCCCGGTGGTTTCCGTTAATTACAGACCAAGAAATAATTAAAAATCTAGAAAAAGTCGTAGCCAGCTCCATAGAAACGCAAGTTAAACAGCCGGAGGATTCCACCCATGCATCGGAGGGCGCCACCGTCTGCTCACTACCATCTGCATGGGAAACGGTGAAGCTGTCCATTCTGTTATTCTATGATAGTACTATTTATACAGTAATCATGAGATTTCATGTTGTGGATTCACATATACAGTAGTTCAACTCGAAGAGGAAATAATAATGAAACTGAAGAAACTCGTCAAACTTATTATAATTACAAAGTTAAAAAGGGAAGAGATACAGTCAAACTTCAATATCTCGAACCTCAATATCTCAAAAACCTTGATTTCTCGAAAAAATTTTATTTCCCTGCATTTTCACTATTAATTCAATGTTATTTTTCTTCATTATCTCAAAATATTTTATCTGAAAACCTCGGCATGTCGAATTTTCACTTTCTGTGCCAGCGAAATGCAAGGTATTTAAAAATATTAAATTTAAGATTGTTTTCGTTATGAAAAATTTTTCATATGAAAACTAAAAGATTTGATATCACTTCCATTAAAGTTAGGCGATTCTCATGCATTATGAAAAAAATTTTCCATCTCGTTGGCAAGTCTCGAGACGACGAATTTGCATACGAGATGCTTGAGAGTTTCTGACGCCAGTAACGCCACTTGTACGTGATGCAACTCTCAATCAGCACACTTGCTATTTTATCTTCTTGTTCTCCTAAGATAAAACGGGTGGATTACATTACATGTATGATTATTACGTAATAACTATGTTAACATTATACAAATAGTAAAAAATATCTGTGTATACAGGATAAATTAACTCATTACAGGCTGGTTGATAAATAGTGAATATGAACTTTTGTTAAATAACAAAATAACAAATTTACATACAATCAAATAGTTAGTAAAAGACAATCTGCTCAAAAAGAGAAAATGCAACCACCCTGAGCAACCATAAAAAACACCAATAAAAAGAATATCCATTCCGTAAAACAATCATCTAATAAAAGGTTTATCCCGTATTTTTAAACCATTTAATATCCAAATATTCTACAACAAACCTAACTCCATAAAGAAGATATTAGCCAACCATAAGAATAAAATTTCAGATTTACGTAAATCAGGTGTTTATAAAATGTAATAATTGCCCAAAAGTGTACTATAGTGAAACTCTCTCTATCCTCTCCCTAACTGCGATTGGTCGAAGCCTAATCACAACGCGACATCGTGCTGCAAGCCCTATGAGCAATTAGTTCTTTTGTTTTCTTTATAAAGAAATGCAATTCATAAATTTTTTATGGTCCCTAAATGCATATTTAATAAAACATAATAATGAGCTAGTTAAACTTTATTTCTATTAAAACAAAAATTCACCTTTTAAACTTCTGAACTGCAATTAGATCGGGCTTGTCAGAAAAAAAAATATGGCCGATGATGTTACCAGTGCATCATGGGGGATAGAAGAGAAAATTTTTGGGAGTTTTTAAGTGTCCAAAATTATTATTTTTAATCCTGTTCATCATAAAACGTTGAAAGTTTATTTTTGTTGGTGTTTTTTAACAATCTGTATTGTGGATTGTCCAGGAAACCAAGTAACAATGTAATCAAATGCAGGGTGAGAAGACCGACCATCGCAGTTAGGGAGAAGTTAGATGGATTTTTACTATACAGGCAGACGTTTCGTAGCATTTTGACTAGATGGAAAGAACACACCACCCATATTAGATATGGTAGATGTGAAAAATCAGCCATAGCAAAGCATGCCATCAATGAGAAGCACAAGTTCCTTAAAAACAATTTAAAAATCATCTACACGATCAACGATAAAAGATTATTGGACGCATACTAGAGCTTCGCCATTCAAAAGGAAGACCAAGCATTATTACTAAATCAAGACCTGGGACCAATCAATGACTCCAAACTTATCAGCTGGTTAATGACAGTAAAATGGAAATCACCCAGAACAACCACCAATCACATCGACGACCGGAAATGACATCTTATTGGACGTTACTCTTTTATTTTATTTTACTTTTCGTAACTTATTCATTTTCTGCTGATGATGGCAATGGTGTTGCCGAAATGTACATTCGGATATTTTTTGTATAAATCTGTTGTGTTTTAAGAGGTAACTTTTGTTTTACTAGTTTTTCGATTGTATGTAAATTTGTTTTTTTGTTCTTTAACAATAGTCCATGTTCACTATTTATCAACCAGCCTGTAATAAGTTAATTTATGATAACATTACATGATAACGTGATTACATTGTGTTCACAATGATGCAAGGAACAAAATGTAAGTTGAATGTGCTTTCTATAGAAGAAAAAGTAGAACTCTTTAAAATGCTTGGATGAAAAGCCATTAATGGAAGACAAAATTGCTAAAATGTTTGGAATACCATGTAGTACTCTGTGAACGATTTAAAACTTATTGCGTCACTTTCTGAAATCTATGGAAAATACAGTTTAAGATTCATTCACCGTGTCTTAGAAAATGTCTCAGAGAGAATTAAATGAGCGTTAAACTTTGATTATGAACTAATATATAAAGAAGAATGTTTGTGTGTTTGTATTTTATGCAAATCTACAGTTTAATTCCGATCTCAATGAAATATTATACACTTGATCTTCAAAGCAAGAAGAAGGTCACTGTCTACATTAAATTTTGAAACAATAATAATTATCAATAATAATCGATATTGACAATGATGGCAGGGCATACTAAAATATTTTAGCACAGTTTTATGATATGTTCTAAATACATGTATATACATTCACTCACCAAAAGTCATGGCACACCCCTCCAATCAGGTTCCCTGTCCATTCTCGGAATGCATAACAAGACAGATCCCGCTGCTTCCATTCTCGGAGTGCAGGTGCACTCCTTGACATCACACAATTATTGTAAGCAAAATTAGCTGCAGAAATGGCAACACGCGAGAACTATCTGCAGTTGAATGGGGGATGATTGTTGGTTCCAGACGGATGGGTGCCTCAATATCAGATGTAGCCAACATCCTGCAATTTTCCCGCACAACCGTTGCAAGGGTCTATCGAGAGTACACCCAGCGAGGGGTTACAACCCGTGTCGGACAGCAGATGGGCCGCCCACGCCTCATTGATGCCAGAGGTTTTCACCGGGTCACCCGGCTTGCAACTGCTCACCGAAGGGTGACAGCGGGCCAAATCACCATGCGGTATAACCAGGGACGTCCCACAACTGTGTCCATGACGACAGTTCAGCGAACCTTGGCAGCTGCAGGCTTTGGGAGCAGGAGGCCACGACGGGTGCTGTTCTTGACAGCTGCACATCGTTGGCAATGCCTAGCCTGGGCCACCCAACACTGACATTAGACCGCTGAGGACTGGCGAAGGGTTGCCTGGTCCGACAAGTCACGGTTTCAGCTGTATCAGGCCGATGGTCATGTCCAAGTCTGGCGGAGGTCACACGAAGCCATGCACCCTGCTTGTCAGTTGGGGACCACTGAGGGAGGTGGAGGCTCCATACTGGTCTAGGGTGTTTTCTTGTGGAATGCAATGTGTCCATTGGTACATCTGACATCCACTCTGTGTGCAACTTCCTACGTCGATCTGCTTGGGGACCACCTGTGCCCCTTCAGGAACTGTTTTTATCCCACGGGCGACGGCATCTTGTGACATGGCAGTGGCTGGAGGAACATGCTACCGACTTCACGACAATGGTTTGGCCTCCACGTTCCCCAGATTGCAATCCCATTGAACATTTTGTGGGACGTCATTGAACAATCTGTCAGGTCGTCACCAACACAACTGGTAAATGCATCATCGTTATAGAGTGCATTGGAGGCAGCATGGCTTGCAGTGCCTGTGGATGTGTTCTGGGGACTGGTAGACTCTCTTCCACGATGGGTCGCTGCCATTATCCAGGCCAGAGGGGTCCTAACACATTATTAGGCATGTGTGCCATGACTTTTGGTGAGTGAGTGTATTCTTTATTATAGTACACTGTATAGTGATGTTTACATGTATATACTCTCTTCTAATCAATAATAAATACCTTTTTTTTTTTTTTTATTAAACTATGCATATATGTGTTACAGTATTATCATTTCTTCGTATAGTACCTTTTATTAACCTAAAAATCTTGATTTTTGAAAGTAATCCTCCATATCTCGAAACCTCTTTATCTCGAATTTTTTTCTGTCCTGTGAAATTTGAGATATCAAGGTATGACTGTATATTGTAACAGCTTAGCAGTTCATGTTCGCAGTAGCTCAATCGGTAAGAGCAGTGCCAGTGAAAGGCGGCATGGTCTTTGGTTGGAGTCCAGGCTGCAGAATTTATTTTCCCATTTCTACTTTGGTTATGTAGATTTATGATGGATGTGATTAATTTTAATCTTCTAAAGTTGCCATACTTTGCCTAGCTAATCATGATGTTGCTGGCATTCATGGTATTGTTGGTTTAAACAAATCATTTGAGATGTCAGACATGCAAAAAGCATCTCCCAATATTCAACTGAGAATAATTCTGTATGACCAACTGTGTATTGGAATTGAAAATCTACAAATTCAAGAAGATCGTTATAACCAGGAAGCTAACATCCAGTTTATTAAATCAGAGACTAAAGAGGGATACTCAGTGAGAAAAGCAACATCTCTTTAAAAGAGACTTTCCACCATCCTGTAATAAGAAAATCTCTAGGGTGGCAGAAAGTCCCTTTACATCTACGTTCATCTACATGTATGAAAAATGTGAAAACTGTTATTAAGAAAATAAGTCTATAGCAGTCTTCTGTGCTTTTCCAACAAGCAGTCAGAGTGTGAGTTAGAAAATGCTGCCTTCTGGAGGCCCCAAGAAATGAAAACGGAGGCTGATGCAAGTGACTTCACAACTGAGGTGCATTTGGTGGTCTCTGTGTGGATTTATGAACATCCAGTCACTGGGAAATCATTGAAGAACATTATGAATGATTTGTTGTGCATTTTGGCAGAAGTCCATCCTTACGACCAATCTCATTATCCTGTGAAAAGAAGGCTAGTGTATAAATTATCAAATGTAAATAAATGTAGACGCAAAGCGATTTCCACCCACTCAACTTTTAACTTGATGTTGCATGTAAAAACAAGAAGCGACATAGCACTTAAAGATGAGAGACAAAACTAATCAGTCTGTGATTGTTAAAATTAAAGAAAATAGCAATTTAAAAATTAAGTCAGACAAATCGCTTAAAAATGATCAAAATTAGTGGCCATCCTGTGATGATGTCATGCATACAATAGGAGGCACACAAGGTTTGTTATGTACTTTCATCTCTCCATGTGTAATGATATATTAACTATTCCCATAGATTTTATAGTATTTCACTTTTTGCGTTACATCTGTTTCCTCGTTGGCATTCCAAACCCCTGTGGGAAAGACGAAACAAAACAACATGGAAGTACTATATAAAGAACGGAAAATATAAATCAAATTTGGCAAAATTTTTCTGAGGCCCCTACATGTTGAGAATTATTTATAGGAAAAAGAAATTGAAAAAATACATGTAATTAAATGAGAATAATTACAGTATTTAAATATAATTATGTATAATTAAATACTATATCAAAACTTTTAAAGAAATACTTGCTGTCAACATTAAAAAAAAAAGTCAGTGATCCCAACCATTATCACTGTGTCTAGTTTTTACTTAAATCTCTATAAAGATTGGTCATTGTTAAACCAGTGAAATTGTTAATGTTAGAAATTTAAATATTGAGCTAAAAAGGCAGTCATAGCTGCTGTCCTGTATCTTGTGAAGGATTTGCTAATTTAGTAAAACTGATATTTCATTTTTTTTTAATATTTTGTACAGGCAGCAAATACAACTCCTATGTGGATAATCACTAATGGCTCAAATGGCTCTGTTAGCAAACTAATTGGAGAGGCTGTTCGCCGAGAAGAGCAAACACGCCAAGCCCAAATTTGTCCACTTCATCCAGAAAGTACTTCTAACAGCCTTAAGCTTCCAGAGTTAACTCTCATTGGTATTATTAATCAGGAAAAGCTTGCATATGAAAATGAACTTGATGGCCAAGTAAGTATATTCAATACATACAATTTTTAAAATTGATTTTGTAAACCTTGACTTGAAATAATGAAAATCGGTAATACAAGGTGTGGCAATTAAATATCCAGACAGCAGATGCTGTGTAAAACATAAAAAAAAATCATCATGTCAAGATACGGCTTGTATGAGTCACCTATCACACTGTAGCTGCATAGATTTTTTTTTTTTTAGTTGCATAAAGGGATTCGTGTTCAGACACCCATTATAGCGATGCCCTTTCAACTCATTCTATTGACGATATCTTTCTGAATTCTCACAATATTTGCTTGGGCTTTTTATAAGAGTAGCTCTATACATTTGGCTAATAAATTATGCAAAAGTCATCTTGGTAATGCTTATGCATGTGCATTTAGTAAAAATGCTCTTATTTCATCAAATATTTAATATTTTTAAATTCCGATTGCAGGATGTTGTCTCTACTGTAGTTTGTCAAGTTTCCTGAAAATGGCATTGCATTGGGTTAAAAACCCTGCATTTTATAAACAAAAAACTTACAAAAACATTTTGATTTTTCTAAAGAAACCTTTGTATCTCCATGAATATTCCTGCTATTCTCATACAAATGAACACAGACAAGTAAAAGAAGCCTCATAATGATATGCTACAGCTACAATCATTTCAAGCATTATTTTTTACAGGGTGATCCCAGACAACATTATTTTTCTTGTCAAGTTCTTGTTGGTGTCGTATTTGCCTCTGGACAAAATCTTTGCTGAAATATATGAGATGTAACTTGCTCTTTACACCTCTGAAGTTTCAGGATAATTCGTCAAGTATTTTTCTTGATATTCGACAAAATGTCTAAAATCAAAGGTGTTCATATTATTTTGTCCAACCCTTGTACTTGCTTCACACCCAAGACTAAAGGTGGTTCCTTAGAAGAAATTCTTAAGAAAAAAATGATGCTTCTACTTACGAGGCTTCGACTTAAAACACACTTTGCAGCAACCAGTTGTGTTGCACCAGGACTCCCTCTATTTAAAAATTGGCCATTTCGTTTGCAACATTCAAAAATTTTCAAAGAATCTGTTATATTTTGAGATTTATTGAAACAACTGAAAGGAAAAAAAAAGAGTATTGCATTAATAATCACCTTTTTTTTTTAGAATGCATGTAGAGAACTGTACGATAACCAAATCTGTTTCATCATTTCTTCCGTAGCAATCATCTGCTAATACTTCAGTTCTGCTGCATTCATCATCTTTTGATTTTGCCACCACCTTTTCTGAAATGTGCTTTTGTTGAAATGTGCTTGTGAAAGAGAACTGTTTCTTTTAAAGTTTATGTACTTCTCTATGCCAGTGGTGAAAAAAAAATTGGTCAAAAAGCCACTTTATATAGCAAATTGCCTTTGTTATTTTTCATGAAATATTTCTGTTTGATGTATACTTAACAGTAACATAAAAATGATATATTTTTAATTAGAAATTATTCATCAAAATTTTAATAGCTTTTCCTTTGTTCCTTTGATTTAGGGTACAATAATTGAATTGCAGCCTTTCCAAATTACTCCTGAAAACAAATTTGAATTGAATAGTGATCATACCCATTTCATAGTTGTAAAGGATGATTCTTTTGACTTCAGCGGTGCTATGAAGTTCACAGTTAGTTTAGCTAACTATTTAATCAGTAGCAGTGTTTCAGGTAACAAGAAAAAGAAAAGTGATACATAGTTATGTTCAATTTTCCCATCAAAAAAGCATGAGTCTTTAAACTTTTGAGACACACCTTAGTTAAGATATAGTATCAGCGAATAGCAAGGTAGGGGCAGGTGTTAGGGAATTTTTTATGGGCCCCTTCTAATTCACTGCCATTCATTACTTTTAAGCTCTAGGCCTTTTGGTATCCAAACTTAATCCATTTCCCCACAGGTTTCTATGGGAAATTTGTAATTCGTTTTTGGGGCCCAGTAAAAATAGAAAAACCAACAAAGTAAGAGGAAAACACAGGTCACTAATGTAGAAGTCCTTTGGAGTATCTTTGGTACTTAGAGGTGTGACATGGGACGTCTTATGATTGTGCAAGACCGATTTAATAAGGTCTGAATGCTCGTTCAAAAGAACCCCATCTTACATTCACTTGCTAATATTAAACAAGACAAATGCAAGATTCACCAATGTCATTAATTAAAACATGTGCATAAAAATGTCAATCTCAGACCCTGTTTGTACATCTTTTAATAAATTCTTGTTGTGTCCGCACTATAACCCCCTTGTTCGTATATAAAATGGTGATTTATAAGACACCCATCTAACCACCCTTAAGCAACAATCCAATTAAAGAATTACCCAAGTGTGCTAGTTAACAAAGTAAACACTATCAAAGGTTATCAAATAAGAACAGGAATTTTATTCAATGGATAAAATAGAATATTCAATAAAAGGCAAAATGGTTAGAGTGTTAGTAATAAGTAAATGCAAGAGTGATAGCTAAATATGATACAAACTTTAGGATTGAACAAAACAGATCGTTGAGGCTCATTAGCCCCCCCCCCCCATTTTATTTTACTATAATCAGTTCATTAAGAAAAGTTCATACTCGAAAGAGAATTTTTTTTATTTAACTCATGCTCAAATTTGGTGAAATGTTCTACGTTGTTAAATACCTATTTGCGATTCTGTTCAGTCCATGTTGTACAAGATGACAACTAGAAGATGCATTGAGTCCAGCCAACGAAATGAGAAGAAGCTATTAGAACAATCTCCAACTTGTGATGCAAGCTAAACAGCACACCGTGTACAGTGTTCATATGCTGCACCCGTCGCCCGTCCAACCACCATCGCTTTGCTAGCTATTGGCGTCTCCATGCTTGGCCCAGGCGTGTCCCTTCGCCTGCCGCCACAGACATCGTGAGGTTGCCGCCAGAAGGATTAGTGTTCTCCCGCTCTCCACTCACATCGCATGCCATCCGCTGATCACCTTCAGTCTCGCTTGTGGATCGATGTTCTATGCTGTTTGTCTGTTCTCGGCCTCACAAGGTTAGGCTCCGCGTCGGGATTGGCCAAGTGGCTGATCGTCCCACGCGGAACGAAATGGGTTCACTTGTTGTTCACATGAAGTGCACCAGATCAAAGATAAAGTATTAATTATTCCCCTCCTTATATAGGTTTTTTGATTTTAAAAGATGCAGAATGAGCCTCAGCCAATCGCCCATCCCCACTATCAGCCCCACTGTTCGTGCTAAAAAATTTTCCCTCCAAAAAGAGAATTTGTTGTGTAGGCAACTTGAGAGAAAAAAAAAATGGAAATGCCCCCGACTCCCTCCCCTTGCTTAACACTGGGAGCATTGATCGAACGGAAAAACTGAAGTCATGAACAGCTGATTGCAATTACAAAAGATAAAGTTAATAAAATGCACATAACGAGACAACTTTGTGACAGACAATTATGCTGAAATGGAATGATAGATCAATAATAACATAATATAAGTCTGTCAAGGTTAAGAATTGTCACAAAGTTACTCAAAAGTAATAAGATTCAAAAGTGAAATTCAATAAGCCTAATTAGAGCAAAGAACAAACACACAGATTTGGATGAATGAGGACTGAAACTGTAGTTTTGACTTATTTGTTCCCCCCCCCCCTTGGAAACTACTCAATAGGAGGTATCGCGATATGCGACTTCCCTGCCTAACCCACTCCTCAGAGCATAAGGCGCATGCGCCATGTGCACTTAATGACGTGATTGTAGGCAGAATTTCAAAATGGAGGAGTAGAACATGCTGTTCTGCTATTGTATTTGAAATATGCCTCATAATCTGTGTGTAGCTCATAGATACAACCTGTGACAATAAAGTTCGGTGAATGACGTCAAATTGCTAATGGTCGTAAGAGTGCACCATCGTTGTATCCTGCCCCAGACAGGTCGAGGCATGTTTAAACAAATTTGAGAGAATCAGCGCTGCGAGTGTGTTTATTGTGTTTAAACAGGACATTGAAGAGAGAAGGCGTAGTACGCGCGGTCGAAACCCAAAATGGATCAGCGAACGAAAGAGACTCATGAAATGATAACAGTTTACAAAGAAAGTGCTATTACTTTGAAGTGTGTTTATGAGTGGTTTAAACGGTTCCGAGGAGGCCGGAACACCGTAGAAGACGCCCCCCGAAGTGGTCAGACATCCAACGTAATGTTACGACCCAACTGAAGGCTATCCCTAAAAACGACTACGCCAGGAGTTTCCAGGACTTGTACAGGCGTTCCCAGAAGTGCATTACCATCGACGGGGATTACTTTGAAGGATAGTAACTGCTGTTTCATGTAAGCGAGCAATCCACTCTCAATATGCCATCATTCACCGAACTTTATTGTCACAGGTTGTATAATTCGGATACTAGAAAAAAGAAAAATGTCAACTTTCATGCATTCCCTTCACCTTCTGAACGTAGAAAAAGAAAACTGTATTTGGATTTAGTAAGAAGAGACACACTGCCCACAGGAAGGAGAAAAAATTTGTATTGCGCATATCTAGAGCTTGAGCATTGTAAGGAAGCCGCATATCGTGATACCTCCTATTGAATTCGATCAAATTTTGAGGGCACATAGGAAGTTATGTTCCTTTTAATTCCTCACAATTGCCAGTTCCTAATTTTAATAATTCCTGAGTAATCGACTAATTGATCTGAATCATAAGGTCAATCCATATGAAATCAACCAATGGGTGTTGCTGACATATTTTACTTTATTTTTACAAATCCATTTTCTGTTTATGTATGTATCTGGGAGTATAAAATGATTTTTTTTTTAAATTTACCACTACCACTGTGGACTCTAGAAGCCATTTTGTTTATAGGGACTAGCCGTTTTTGGCGTTTTTAGAGGTTAACGATAAGTTAGATCACTCTTTTATTTATTAAGATATCAACTTGAAATAAAAACCATCTTATTCTAAAGGAAACCATCTACAAATCATGTTATGGCCAAAAATATATTTAAATTTAAGGAAATAACCTAAAACTTAACTAGAAAAATGTGTTTTGATTAGAATAAATTGAAGAATTTAGGGAATTGTTTCCAAAGAAGGGATTAATACACAACTTTAATATTTTTTCTCCTTAAAGATATAATAGAGGGCAAGACTTAAAATTTTTTTTAAAACTCTAAATTCCTCCTTTAGGTTTTACGGGCCTTCAAATATCGCAACTTCTCCAAAATTGCCGATTTTCAAACGGGTATATCTCAAAAAGGACTGAATCAAAAAGTCTGAAATTTTCCGAAAATACCCTTCTAATAACTGGTAATCAATGCATAAAATTTCATCATTGTGTTTTAATCAGAAGTATTTTTTTGTAATAACGAAAAAAGCGAAAATACAGTACAACACACATTGATGCAGATGTCTGAAGTGTTAAAACACTGAAAATAAGTGGGTTACATAATGTTTGAGGCCCATGTGGATGATAAAAATGAATCATCACGTCACCGTTTTCCATACACACATTTTTAACTTCACCAATCCACAGTTCTGATCATAAACACATACCAAAATGTCATTTATTTTTAAAGACCCAGTTTTAAAATATGGTAAACAGAAATGTTATGTTCACTGTATATCTTAACGACTGCTGTATGATGGTCGCAGCAGCCGGGACCGACGGCTTTACGTGCCCTCCGAAGCACGGGGGGAGATGGAAATTCCCAGGTGGTCACCCAACCTGTGATTAGCCGCGCCCAAGGTTGCTTAACTCCACCATTGTATTGAGCAAGGAGACACAACTGGGCTACAGCTGCCCTCTTGAGTGAACATAACACTATATCACACAAGGATTTTGTTGTACAAACATGTGATATATCCTTGTTTCTGGTACTATTTTACAAGTTTTATATCTTTGGCTCAGCTTTGCTTCATTTGTTTCAGTTTCTTCTAAAGGTACTAAAATGTAGGAAATCCCTGTTATTTCTTCAGAACAAAGCTTAAACATTTTTTCACCTAGATACAATCCTTTTTGTGGTCCCTTCAATACCATAACAGACATTCTTCCCATGGGAAATGGTAAAAAAATGTCACTCTGCTTCAAGGCCAAAGCCTTTAGAGTGTTTGCAAATGTTCAAGAAGTTTTTTTGTATTTATACTGGCTGCCAGCTCCATCACTAAAATAAACAATTTTTTTTTACTGAAGGAGCATAATTTTATATCTTCAGTCGAATGTTTTTGAAAGCAGTGCACAGCCACGGTACTAGAGTCCAAACAATCACTTATAACACAAAAGCTTCTGTGGCAAATTTCACCATCATTTAGGTAATAATATACAAAAGGGTACAGGGTTTACTCTGAGGGTTACTCTAATGGTAACTCTGGATTTCATCTGTAACGACAAAGGTGAAATTTTCAGCAAATTGTGTGTATTATTGTTTAAACATATTCATGGGTACTCTTCATTTACAGTTTACACATTTTGTATATATAGGTCTAGAATGCAGTACCTTCCAACCTTATTTTCAGAGTACCAGTACTTATTACTGTTTGCATTAATTGTATATTCTCAAAAATCTAAATTAAAAATAGTAACTGTAAACCTAGCTAAAACATAATATTAATATCCATATGCTGCCTACATTGTACTAACAGGATATTTATTTTCACTAACGTAACCCACTTTTTTTTTCCAGTATTTTAAACTTCAAGCATCTGCATCCATGTGCGTTGTTCTGTGTATTTTTGCTTTTTTCTTTAACAAATAAAAATACTTCTGATTAAAACACATTGATGAAATTTTATGTGTTGATTACCAGTTATTAGAAGGGTATTTTGCGAAAATTTCAGATTTTTTGATTCAGTCCTTTTTGAGACATACCGGTTTGAAAATCGGTAATTTTGGACAAGTTGCGATATTTGAAGGCCCATAAAACCTAAAGGAGGCATTTAAAAGTTTTGGAAAATTTTTTTAATCTTGCCCTTTATTATATCTTCAAGGGGGAAAATATGAAAATTTGTGTTTTAATCCCTTCTTTTGAAACAATTCCCTAAAATCTTCAATTTATTCTAATCAAACCACATTTTACTAGTTTTAGATTATTTCCTTAAAATTTACACATTTTTGGCCATAACATGATTTGTAGACGGTTTCCTTTAGAATAAGGTGGTTTTTATTTCAAGTTGATATCTTAATAAATAAAAGCGTTATTTAACTTATCGCTAACCTCTAAAAGCGCCAAAAATGGCTGGTCCCTATAAACAAAATGGCTCCTAGAGTCCATAGTGGTAGTGATAAATTTTTTTAAAAAATCATTTTATACTCCCAGATACACTATATGATCAAAAATATCCGGACACCCCTCACAGATCATCGATTGGCCCAATGTCACATGATAATGACTTGCACATCATTTAAATAGCTTCCCACACCTTCAGACACAACTCTGCTTGGACATTGGCAAGAATGGGTCGTTCGGCAGAGCTCAGTGAGTTCCAACGTGGAACCATCGTTGGATGTCACCTATGCGGCAAGTCCGTGCGTGGCATTTCCAGCCTTCTTCAGATACCCAAGTCAACAGTAGGCGATGTCATTATGAAATGGAAGACCCGGGGATCAACAACAGTTCAACAACGAACCGGTAGACCCAAGAAACTAACGGACAGAGACCGTCGAGTGCTTCGTCGTGTCACCCGCAGCACCCGGAAGTCTTCGGCGGAAAAAATTGCCACAGAGTTTCGAAACGCCTCTGCAAATGATGCCAGTACCATGACAATTCGTCGGGAACTGCACACGATGGGATTCCATGGCCGTGCTGCTGCCCACAAGCCCCACATCAGCAGGGTCAACGCCAAGCGACGTCTGGAGTGGTGCAAAGCCCACAGAAACTGGACAATGGACCAATGGAAACGTGTAATGTGGACAGGCGAATCTCGCTACACACTCTGGCAATCCGATGGACGAATTTGGGTTTGGCGCATACCTGGAGAACGCTTCTTACCTGAGTGCACAGAGCCCACAGTCAAGTTCGGAGGAGGAGGAGACATGGTGTGGGGCTCATTTTCATGGTACGGACTGGGCCAGCTCGTTCCTGTGCAAGGAATCATGAACTCCGACCGTTATCTGAATGTTTTGGACAACTGTGCACTTCCAACGTTGTGGCAATTTTTCGGAAACGGGCCATTTCTCTACCAACACGACAATGCTCCGTGCCACAAAGCGAGGCGTGTACAGCAGTGGTTTGCGGACTCAGGGGTCGAAGAAATGGGTTGGCGGGCACAAAGTCCCGACCTCAATCCTATAGAGAGTCTGTGGGATGAATTGGAAAGACGCTTGCGGGCCAGATCACATCGGCCAACTTCTGTACCTGAACTGATTCTCGCTCTTCGGGAGGAATGGAGGAACATTCCGGAAAGTACCTACCAACATTTGGTGGAAAGTCTTCCCTGAAGGGTGGAAGTTGTGATTCGGGCAAAGGGATGTGCAACGCCCTATTGATTTCCATGAAATCGTGGCTAGAGCGCAAACGTGCATGTGTCCGGATATTTGTGATCATATAGTGTACATACATAAACAGAAAATATGTGTGTAAAAATAAAGTAATATATGTCAACAACAATTTATTTTTTTATTGGTTGATTTCATATGGATTGACCCATATCTATACTTCCATCTCTCAGTTGATCTTAATAGGCAGCCCCCCTTTCCCATGTACCCTGAAGAAGACGAGATTAAATGCCAAAACTAGTCAGATGACTTTCGACAAAATCTTGTACTGTAAGGCCTCTCTTTATTTCATTTATAAGTACAGTACAGAGAACAACAACCTCATAGATAAAATAAAGATATTAACATGAAAAATGGAAGGAAAAATTCTGAACCAGGAGCCTTGAGTATCCATTTTATTGTCTCTACCGACAGGGCCATCAGGGACATAGTACAGCAAGGTTGTCTCCAATGTCCTATAGATTAAAAAGTGGAGGAGGAGGTCAAAATAAAAATTGGAGGAGTTAGGAAATGAAATTTTGCCACATATGCCTGACCCATCAGACCTTTCCTTAATGGATTTAATTTTTTTTTGACCATAGACAATTTTCTTCACAAAAAATGTTTTCAAACTCAGAATGATTTTGAAATTGCCTTCAATGAGTTCATTCTCCTCAAGAAAGCAAAACTTCTTTAAATCAGGAGGAGGCCGTGGCCTGGTGGGCTTTCACTGAACACTCAACTTCTGTGAAGTTAAGCAACATCAGGCACAGCTAGTCACTGGATGGGCGACCATCAGT
>JAHWFO010090254.1:360262-454587 GCA_023313115.1 Rhysida immarginata | reverse complement strand
ATTCCATTAAATAAATAAAAAAATAAAAAATAAAAAAAGTTCCTGGACATTGGAAGATTACTTCTGCCAATGGATCATATTTTGATGATTAATTTGTTTGACGTTATTGGTGCTGTAAACTCAAACATGCTAAACCAACATTACTTTCCATCAACCTGATATTTGTCAAAACAGCCTCCTCCTTGGGTTTTGGGTCCCCCCAAAATTTCATCCACAGTCGATGGATTAATCTAATATTTCTTCACTTTAATTTTTCATTCTGATTTTTTTTATTATACAGTATTTTAAACAATCTTTCTTATAATATTTGATCATTTATTTTTAATGTTTTTCTGCATTTTCTTTTAGTCACAAGTGATAATACTGCTCTGCATCGAACAGAAATACCTGTTATTGGATTGTTAATTCGTGGCGGATTTTATTCCTTGAAACTTGTTGCTGATCTACTGAAAGCGGATATTCCTCTTTTGGTTTTCAAAGACAGTGGTGGAGCAGCTGATTGCATTAGTTTTGCTTTTGATGAGATAAAAGAAAAGTTAGACTTTTGCTTTATATTTGTTATTTTTTGTGAATATTTTGTGATATTGTTAAAAATGTATTTTTACTTGGATTTTTATTAACCTTTCATCATTAATTTCCATGTATATTTTAACTTTGATCATGAAATTGGCAAAATACAGTTGAACCCTGTTGTTTTGAATCCAGTGAATATGAATTATCATTTAATGTTTTTTTTGCTCTGGTCCCGACCCTATGACTTTTGATTTCTATATAAAATTACTGGTAGTTGTTTAATACAAATTTTATTTTTAATTCAATTCTGGATAATACGAATAAAATGTAGAAATTTCATATCAAAAACGAGATCTTTATTGTAAAAAAAATCATATTTGTTACAAATAATTTTTTTTGGTTCTTCCATACCCATGAATTCTAACTTCTTTTTTTTTTTTTCTCAGTGTAAACAAACAAAGAGACACGGATTTGACGTGGGAATTCTGATTGGTTTTCAGTGTTTATATAAACATGAGCATTTATATGCATTGAACTAGAATACACACTCTTCACAATGTTATCTATTATAGAGGGTTCTCCATGTTATCTATTTTAGATGAAATTTAGTCATATATCCTTATGGTAATGATGTTCTAGCAAATCTTTGCAATTTATAAAGTTCTGTGAATAATGCTACTGCAAACAAGTACAGTGGTCGGCGCTTAATGTAGCCACCTTTAATATGGCCACCTGCTTTTTATGGCCACTCCAGCTCGGTCCGGAATTTTCTAACTGTTTCCTATGTAACAAATTTTCGCTTTATGTGGCCACACACCACTTAATATGGCCACTTTTTTCAGAGGTAGTTCACGAATTCTACTTTTTCATCTCATCTTACTCCTGATAAATGAACACTCCGTTTATAATACCCACTTTTCATTTCTCTCTAAGCCGGTGGGCACTGCTGCCCAAAATTACAGATTGTACTGATTGGTCAATTATATGAAATCTGCAAGTGAAGGGACACGCAGGAAGCGTAAGCTAAATGGAAAAGATGCTCAAGTTGAAGAAGGTCTTTTAAGTTGGTTTCAATATGTTAGAAACAGAAATGCTCAGTGAATGGTCCTCTCTTATGTCAAAAGGCTGATGAAATTACAAAGACATTAGGCCACATGGGCTTTAGGGCAACTGAAGGCTGGTTTCATCATAAACGCAATGGGCTAATCTTTAAGAAACTTCATGGAAAGGCTGCTGATGCCTTTATTTGTTGCAACTTGGAGGGACAGAGAGAAAACTCATCATTGGAAAGTCAAAATCTTTACAATCATTTAGCAATGCATGGATGACATCAGAGATCTGGATTAATTAGCTAGCTCAGTGGAACAACCATCTTAAAAGCGAAGACAACAATTGGTCTTCTAATTGATAACTGCAGCCCCCATGCTCATGTTCCTGATGACCTATCCCACATAGAAATCATATGGCTTCTAACCAACACAACTTCACTATTGCAGCCAAGGTTGTCAAACAAACAGTAGACAATAAATAAACATAAACTATTTTGACAAGATACTGTACGTGTATAAATGATTATTTAAGCAAACAAACACAACCTCGATATGTAAGTCCAAACACAACCTCGATAAAAAAAATAGGTACTTTTGGTAACCTTGCTTAAAACAGCCACCGGTTAATGTGGCCACTTAAGCATGGTCCTGAGGTGGCCATATTAAGCGGTGACCACTGTATTATTCATTAATGTAAACAAACTTCAACAACCAAGCTATTTATCAGAAATAAACGAATGGCTATAATTTTTAAGGGTCTGATCTGTGATTCATAACCCTGCACCATTGGGTTTTCTTTCGTTATCTGATAATACGAACAAAATTTCCGGCCTTTTGAGATTTGTAATAACAGGGTTCGACTGTAGAACTGGCTATTTTGTATTGTAATAGTTTCTTAAATTGAACTAGTAGTAAATTGATTCCCCCATTTATAGTCTTTTGGCTTCCTTGGTCGTCCTGGACTCACCTGCCAACTCTTACACTAATAGAATTAATATCCCCAGTAATTATTTTATTCCTTTATGGTTGTATAGTATTTTAGTCCTAGTCATCTATTGTTGTGTCACAATAATCTTTAGTAAATCAGTAAAAAATCACCCTGCTTAATCAGACTGTGGGGACCCTCCCTCCCTGAAAGTCACTCACTAGAATTATCACCAAAATCAACCTCAAACCACTTATTATGTAAATTGTAAATCCTTATGTTTATTAAGTGCTTTAATAAAATATTTCAGGTACAATATTAAATGCAATAAACTCTTAACTTAGAAATTAGAATTGAATATTGGCATGAAAATTTATTATATCAAAAATACAGATAAGATAGGGTGTCAAAATATTTCTAAAGTGTGATGATGGCTCTAATTGTCTTTAATGAGGGCTGTATCTTAATTAAGCTTATCTTATCTGGTACAGAGGGTCACCTACTGGTCACCTACTCCTACGAGGGAGTTTTGCACCATCCCATTAATAACGACTGCTACGAGATGACAGTAGCAGTCGGGACCGACGGCTTAACGTGCCCTCCGAAGCACGGGGGGTTTCATGATGGAAGAGCTGCTGGGGATAAACGAACCAGAGGCTGTCACCAACTGCTGGAACACCAGCTATGGTCAATCGGCAAATGGGTCAGACCAAAGTCCCCCAACAGCCGCGCCCCAAATAGCTGTCCTGCCAGCGGTGGCCCTCAAGCCCAGGCCGTCACCCAACCAGCAGCTGGCCGCGCCTGAAGTTGCTGAACTCCATCGATTGGCAAGCCAACCGACGAGACAACCAGGCCACGGCCACCCCCTAAATTAAGCTTATCAAGTTCAAATTTATCACAGAGTTCAAGTATCATAACTTAATCACCTACATCGCATTTCGCAAGGGCCCATATGTAAAATAAGACAGTACAGTATTTAGCTTTATTTTACCATTAGTCTATCGGTGAGCTGATCAATTGATATTTGTCGCCTGTTGATCAATTGAATCCGTAGCACTGATAACCTGGCAGTTCATTTCCTATCAGTGATGCTGATGTAAGTTCCTCAGTTGTACATACCTCAATGCACCATGCGATTCCTGAAGAGCACTTCGTATCCTCCACGTGACTGTTCACTCCATTCAGTGTTCATCCAGTGCGGCTACTCGCTTCAGATGCTCGCTGCTCTGATGACCTCGCTTCCACCTCATAGGTTCTGCACGAGAGAGAAAATGTAAGTCAGTCTGCCAACAAGGTAGCTATCACCCCCAAAAGTATTCGTTATCGTAGCATTCGCTATTTGTTGATACCACAAACACACTGATTTCTACTCTCTCAGATAGCTCACACTGTAGCTTGCTGCTCAGTCATCATAATGTCCGTTCTCTCATGTAGTCACTCTCTAATTGCTCGGATGAGCTTCACTAATTTTTTTCTCATACACACATTGCCTCTGAGACTCTGTCTGAACTTCATTATCCATTGTGATGATGTTTATTCACATTCATGATGATATACACATCCACTTAGCATCGTCAAGTATCCCCCACTCACTCGTTCACTTAAGAGTGGCATGCGAGAGGAAAGATAAGTCACATGCTTAGATCAGATTCGATTGAATGGAAAACTAATAAATGCTCAAATGATAACAAATTTCCTGCACTTTGCCTTTTTATTGCTTTTCCTCTCATTCCCGTCTCCGCCTTGTCTGCCCACTGGTGATTGGCCAAAGTCTCTATGGCCCAGCATCCCGAAACAAAACTCATGCCATTTTCCAAGGCAACTTACACCATTTTCTAGGCCTCCCCTCCCCTTTTCCGGCTGATGAGCGAGAGATAAAAAAAAAAATTAAATCTAACGAGCCATCATCTCATTAAATAAACTGCAGACTAACAAAATACTCGTGAATCGTATATCTTAGTGACACGGACTGTTTTTTATTACAATTGTTTTATGATATGGGACCAAGTTCTAATAATAAAAGTTTTTTATTGTTGTCAAAATTTGGTTAAATTCAGATCGTATTACACAGATGGGCATATTTAATTTGCATATCTGTAGTGGCAACTCCTGTCATCACAGTATCCTGGTCTGTTCATGATATGAGCAGTTAATCCATAATTACTTGTGCTGAGATGTTAAATAAATAACCATTTCTGTTCACAGATATTCATTATCTAAAAATAATTTTTTACTGTAACTTGAAAATGGAGAGGAGAATAATTCTAAAACGATATATTTTCCATATAATAAGAATGTACAGATGGAATGTACTTTAGTTTGATGAAAGTAAATTTGACCACTCGGATCTAATAACTCATGACGACCTCGTATCCAGATGATAACCAACTCCTAGTCGAATATGGTGGTAAGATAACTATTATGTAGATGTCAAACATTGGAGACTCTTTTTAGATGAATTCCATTACAGATGTTGACTTTCTATGATTTTATGTCCAGACTAGCAGAGGACCTGGCATTACCCGGGATAATTACACTTGTGGGTAAACAGAACAGTCTCAAAAAGTTAAATTATAACTCCAAATTGGTTAAATAATAACTCAATCAGTACAACACAGAGCAAAGGGACTATCCATTCTACGAAAAATCCAAAAAACAGGAATTCTAGGTGATATACCGGGACTTTATTTAAACTCTTCTTGACTTGCCTCAGATTAAAACAATGTCCATCTTCACCACCTGGAAACATCATTGGATACTTTAGACCCAACTTTTTCTTGCCCTTGATATACCCTCTTGCTATATTCGAAACTCCTGTTGTTCAGATGTTTCCAATGCCCGTATAGCCTTTTCTGTTTTAGCTGACCAATACTCATTCTTTCTCTTTCCTTTCCAGACACATAAATTTTTGCCAGTTGTCTGGACGTTTGATAGGGAGCTCAAGGGAGACACGTGCGACTCCTTTGCCTCTTCAATAGATGCTGCCTTATTTATGTCCTGTCACTGCATCATCATTTTATGCTCATTATTAATAATTCTTGGAAATGAACGTTCAATCAACGCATTATCAGCATCTCAGTTTCCAAAATATTCACATTCACACTGTATATAGTCAAAATATATTTTTATGAAATGGTTGGATCTGCTATGCTGCCAAATAACCTAGGTGATAACCCTGGCGTGGCTCGGACTCCTTTTTTTTTCTGATTAAATTTTGCAATATCTTAAAAATAAACACATGAAAACGCTTAGATTTAATACAGTAAAAATTCATAATGAAAGTTCGAAAAAAACTTTTTTAAATGCTCACAATGGATGGACCTCTCCAAGTATGCCACAGTTAGCCTAAACAATTTCTTAGTCACGTAATCTTACTTTAGATGTACATTTGATGTTGTTGAAATTCTCACCCTGTTCTCGATGTCTGGAAGCTAAACTTGGCCATTCATCACTTTGTGTACCCTAGCGGTTATCGATTCTTCTATTTGCTCAATACATCACGGAGCTAAAGGACTGCTTCCTCTGTCGTCCTTCCACTCTTTCTCAATAGTCTGCTAACTCTCCATTATCTCCAGTTACTGATCATTTTTAAAGATTTTCAAGAAATTGTTAAGTATAAGAGTCATACAAATGAAAACGAAAATTGTTTATTTTATCCAAAGTATATAAAAGGAATTTAAAAATACTCTCCAAATGCGTTAAGGCATTTATCCCACTGTATAACAAGGCATGTAATTCCTTTATGGAAGAAGTCTTTCGGTTGCGGGTGGAACCATTCCAAAACCTCTTCCTTTACTTCATCGTCCGACTGAAACCTCCTGGCCTTTCAGATGTTTCTTGAGATCCGGGAACAATTGTGCACAGATTTTTCTGTAGTGCAGATGGTTCCTGAATAGAGTGAGCAGATCTATGACTGAGCCAGTTTTAGCAACCACGAAATTGATTGTCACTCTTCTGTTTTCCTTTTAAGACAGCGTCAATTTTGGCTTTGGAATCGTCCATGATGGCACGGTTGCTTGTCCAGGTCGTTGATCATCTTGCAATGATGACCACCCCTCAGAAAACCTCTTGCTCCATGCCCAAACATGAGTGATCCTTAGGCAGTCATTTCCATAGACTTTGTGTGTAAGACGATGAATTTCAGAAACTGAAACTTCTTCACATGTCAAAAAACGAATTACTGCTCTCTGGTCCTGTTTCGTTGACTCCATTTTGTGGTTTGGACGAAGCGATCACTCGCAGAGCTTCGAAGTGCGAGCTGTCGTTCTTTCTCACGTGATGCAATACTTGCAACCTATTGTTCAATTTGCAGGTAGGGTTTTGCAGTTGTTGAAAACAAAAACTTACGATCCTACACGTCGTCTTTTTTTATTTTTTCCACACAAATTTTTGTTTTCATTTGTACGATCCTTATACTAAGAACTCTCAATTCTAAGAAAAGCTTGAATGACAGGAAATCTATGCATTGTTACAAATTGAACCTTATCATATTGCATAAACTTTGCCTTGCATTGTTGGTCATGAGATACTTCTTATTAACATGCCTTGCCATCATTATAAATATCGATTTATTATTGATAATTATTATTTTTTCGAAATCTGAGATAGATAGTGACCTTCCTCATGCTTTGAAATATGCAAAATTTCATCAAGATCGGAATAAAACTGTAGATTTTTATAAAAAACAAACAAACCCACAAACATACTTCTTTATATATACAGGGTGTCCGGAAATAAATGGTAAATATTCATACACGTGAGAGAACATGTATAAAGAAGCATTTTTATTCCTATGAACATGGTGTTGCAAGCCAACCTCTACAGAGATACAGGGGGATTAAAGTGTGTTCCTCTGCCTGATTGTTGGCTTCCCGCGAGCGACTAGGCAATGTGGTGTAGCCCACATTGGAGCCTACAGGCCTCAGTACTCACGGGCTCTTAATAACTGCATCAACGATCCCATTTGTGAGGGTTCAGGTAGTAAGCTTATTTGTGAAATGGTCCTGATTATGTAAATGTAGCAAATCAATACCTCCAGTGGCATTTAAGGTATTAAAGGTTTGTGGAGTGGCCTGACAGGGGCAGCCATTCAAGCATACATTGACATCTCTTGAACAGATGTGGGCTGCACCACATTGCTTAGTCGCTCGCGAGATGCCAACAATCAGGCAGCGCAACATACTTTAATCCCCCTGTATCTCTGTGGGGGTTGGCTTGTGACACCATGTTCATAGGAATAAAAATGCTTCTTTATACATGTTCTCTCACGTGTATGAATATTTACCATTTATTTCCGGACACCCTGTATAGATAATAAACAAGTTCTCACATTCCTAATTGGCAACAAATAAAAATTATAGCAAAATAAAAAATTTACAAAAATTAAATTAAAAGAAGCTGTCTCAATAAAATTAAGAGTCTCCAATAATTTAGCACAGACATCTATTAAAATAAGTAATAATGGGAAAATAATAAATCAAAATACACACCAATCAAGATAAAAAATACATTAACAATAGACATTTAACAAAACACGAATAATTAATAAACATCTTCATCACTTAAATTTCCTTATAAAACAACTGACGATGAGACTTGACTTTCCTCGAAAATGTTCTTTAATATTTAGTGTTTAGATTCTAGTGTTTAGTACGGGGTTGTGCATAACCTTTTGCTAGGGGGCTGCGACTTAAACCGCAGCGTTGTAGCACACTCTTATGACGCTTCGGCAGAGAGTAGTTCATTGTGCGTCTATTGGTATCAAACAAATATGGCTGGTTTAATAAATGACAGTGAAGAGCAGCGTTTCATGGATAGAGCATCGTAATGGGACACCTGACATCTGTGCTGAAGGACATGGAGTACGATACTGCTCTGTTTGAGACACTCCTCCGCTCCTACCCGAAACGGATGCGTGCTGTTCGAGAAGCAGGTGGTGGCCACACTAAATATTGATGTGATAAAAGCAGAAATAAATGTACTTTTTGATTATCAACCGCAGAACATTCCACTTAGTTTTGTTTATTTTCCAGACCCCTAGCAAAAGGTTATGCACAACCCTGTATTATTTTTATTTCCTTCTCATTTTCATTACTATAACATTCATTATCTGTATTTTTACAGAATTTGAAGGAACTGACATTGTTCCATTTAATTTATAAAATTTTCAATTGCCACCACATCCAACTGTGAGAGCTTGTTACCATCTGGACATAAAATCATCAAAAATTGACATCTGTACGAAATTCATCTAGGAAGAGTCTCCAGGTTTGGCATCTACATAATAGTCATCTTACCACCATCTGGACATGAGACCATCAAACGCCAACATCTGTGCAAAATTCATCTAGAAAAAGTCTCCAGTATTTGGATCTACAAGAAGTCATTGTGAATTTTTGCATCCGAGTGGTCAAATTACTTTCATCGAACTTGAAGATGACATGTATGGAAAAATTCATGCCATCACATTAGAATTTTTTGTTTTTATCATTTATGATATGGGTATGACTCATCTTTGTTAATATAAGGTGTGCCCAAATCACATTTGGTTGTATCTAACAAATATTTTAATTACAGTATATTTTAAGTACAGAATATTTGACGTGCAGTTAATGTGTAACATGATGCCTACACATAATTGCCTTTGATAATGATGCACTGATCACACAGCGTAAGAAGCGAATGATGGTTTCTTTGTTGAAACTCCTGGGTTGCATTCAGATCCTTTTTCAATGTTGTTCTGCACTTCCTTGTCGAAGGTGAACTGATGACCTGTCAGTGATTTTTTTTTAAGGGACTGAAAATATGGGAGTCACATGGGGAGATGTCGGGACTGTACGCAGGATGTTTGAGGACTTCCCATCGAAATGTTTCCAGTAGGTAGAGGGTCTTCTTGGCCACAAGCGACTTAGTGTTGTCCTGGAGCAGCACTATCCATTCCGAGAGCTTCTCTCTGCGCTTGTTTTCGATGGCCCGTTTCGGCTTCAGCAACGTGTTGCAGTACTGTTCAGCATTAACTGTTTCACCTCGTTCTAGCCAGTTGAGGAGTACGGGTTCTTCTTCGTTGAAAAAGAAACTGAGCATCACTATTCCAGCCTTCATGGCAGAGTCGGCTGTTTTGGGACATGGAAAACATATTTACCAACTTCGATTAGATACAACAGCGCTACAGTGAAAGTCTCCTTTTCATTTGGGCACACCAAATAGATATTCATGCTATGGAATAGGCAAGAGGTTTCGTTTCCACACCACACATTGATAAATTTACCGATCTCTTTATTGTATTACTAGACATAAATGACATTCTTTGTATAACTTTTCTTGTTAATACATTTCTTTACAAATTTTACTTTAGATAATTCTTCTTTTTATCTCAAATGTTTATGCAACATCTATTCTGCAATGTTTGTTTTGTTTACTGGGGATTTTTTTGCTCTTTTATGTAAAAATAGACATCGAGGTGAATGGGACCCTGAATATGTGGAAATGTTTATAAAATCAGAATTATCACAGAAGATTGCTACAGAATTTCCTAAACTTCGAGAAAATACACTTGCAAGAAATCACTTCCGAGAAAGGGTTCTGGATTGTATTCGTCATTCAGAGAAGGTAATTAAGGAATTTTAAAATGTTTACATTAATTAAAATAGCATTAATATTAAGTAGTAGATTTGCTAGAACTAGCCATTTCATACTAACTACATTCTTTATAATTAGAGAGCACTGTCATGTAAGTTTATGGAATGCTGTTATAATATTTTACACGCAATATAAAACTAATTATTATATTTACTTTATACGAGGGACATTCAGGGCTAGTAGGATATATTTTATTCATTGGCATAAGAGGATAAGCAAACCCTAACTGTCATATTCACCTTGCAGGATTAACACTCGATTCACTATGACAAAATTCTCGGATTAAGTATCACATTTGTTTCACCATTTGATTCGAGGTTGTCCGAGGATTATTTATCGAATCGAGAATTAATGCATTGCAGTTGGCTGAAATTAGTTAAAAGAAGATGGACTACCATGTAGTATTGCTGCAAGAAACTGATTTGTTTAAGAAGAGCGGGCCTCAAAAAATATATTCAGTTAGAAAGGATGACATACAGGAACTTGTTTAACTTTTCATTGTCAATACAAACTGGATAAGATCTTTATTTTTTCACTTGATGAGCAGTTCATAGGCCTACTGTAACCAGGAGTAAATGACAATGTGCTCTTACAATAATGTGTTTTTGCAATAATGGGATGCTCCTTAGAAAGCGAAAAGAATATCTGCAGTCATCGCGTCGTAACAAATCGGATTGAGTCTTACAGTGAATCGTGAATTAATCCGAGAATCACTCAGTCCATGATTGGTGAATGCGAAAGGTAATTCTGAACGAAGTAATCCTTGTTTTAATCTTTGGTTGGTTAATACGGCCATAAGATTTTCTCCCAGTGGTAAGTACAATTGATAGGTGGCGATTCCAAACAACACTTGACAGACAACAAAAATGGCAAACGACAATTTTAAGTGCATGTCAAAAGGAGATGATGTGATCAAGTTTCTTGTGAAAAAAAATGTAAAACCCATGGAATTTACAGAAGATTTTAAACACAGTATGGTGATGAGACAATAAGGTATTTGAAAGGTGTAAATGTTTTTAAGATGGCTTTATGACCGTGAATGAAGGAGAGGGTGTGGGTACAAGCCCACAGCATCCCACCCTGTGAACATCAAACATGTGAAATGTCATATTTTGGATAATTGATGAATAACATGGTATGAACTTGACCCAGTTGGAACTCCTGACATAATTTTTCACAAACATCTGCATCTCTGGAAGGATAGTGTGTGTGTTTGGTACAAGGATATCATTTAGTCTTGTTCCTGAGAGAAGTGCTAAGTCTGGATGTTCCTCTTTGCAATGCTAACTATTTGGAGCCTTAAAAGATTTCTTGGGAGTTCAATATTTTGAATGCTGGGTTAAGTTCATATAAGCAGTGGGGTATTATATCAAGAAATTAACATATTTTTCATGCCTACATTGAGTTCAGATTTTCTGTAAAAGTGTTGTATACTTTGATCACCCTCATATATTGCTTTAATATTTTTATGTTATAGGATCATATATATTTTTAATTCTCTTAATTAAAATTTTTTTTTTATATTTAATTTTGTAGAATGATCAAAATTTTTTGAATTTTTTGGATTTGCAAGGCCAAACTTGTAATCTTGCCAGCTTAGAACGAGAAATATTGAGAGCTTTATTCAAATGTAAGTTCTTATCAGAAATTTATTTTAATAAAAAAAACATGTCTATTTCTAATAAGCTAAATTAATTCAGTTTACTAATATTAAGGTGCATCTCAAAAGTTTAAAGAAACATGTTTTTGTTCAAAAGAAAAAAAAGACTATTGAAGGTTCATACAAATGCTTTAATTAGTAGCTGTACAAAGCACTTAAAATTAACTCCTGAAAATATTATTCAAGAAAACATAATAGAAATAAAAATATTCAACAAAATGGAATTTTGCGTATCTCAAAAGTTTAAAGAACGACTGAATTGTCGTGAGTTTCAAATACTCTGTTCGGCATTGAGTTTATGAGGTTGAACAATGTTTCTGGTCTTACATTGTACCATGCATCTTCAATTGCTCTTTTCAATTCATCAGTCGAAGAAAATTGACGTCCGTCGGCATAAACTGTACGAGATATGATTCCCCATAGATTCTCTATGGGGTTCAAGTCTGGGCTTTTTGGGGACCACGTCATAACGTGAATATTTTGTTTTCTGAACCACTCCATTGTTGATCGTGAAGTATGGATGCTGGCGTTTTCCTGCTGGAACACGAATTTCGGGCCACACAAATGATCACAGACAGGCAACAGATACTGTGTAAGGGTTTCTTGATATGTCAGCTAATTTTATCTTCCACTGATGAAAGTCAAATTGGTGGTGAATGCAAAGCCGCCCCAAACCATGACAGAATGATCTCCTTGTTGTCTTGAGTAAAAGGTCTCCGGTTCCTGTCGTAGGTCGTGCCAGTATGATGCCCACCCATCAGGACCATCCAAGTTTCACTTCCTTTCATCACTGAAAAACACCGACATCCATTCGTCTTTCCAGACAATGTGTTCTCGTAGCCTGTCATGAATGTGCTTGGCAATCAGAGGCGGGTTTCTTCATCATTTTTTTGTAGACAACATGCCCACTCGCAATTATTCGTCTTTCGATTAACCCAGTCATGTTTTGTATCTGGCGAATAGAAAGATTTTGTGTGGCTGCCAGTCGTACAATGCATCTGTCATCGCGAATTGAGGTAACTTTGGGACGACCAGTTCGTGGTTTTTGGTGGAACGATGAACTCCTCTTCAAGACGTTATAAACCCCTGCTGTGGATCTTCCAGTAATTGTGACAATATCAGTAACAGATAGTCCGTTGGCTTCCAATCGCCAGGTTTCAGCCACTTCATCGGTTGTGAATTGAGGTTGGTGAAGCATTGTCGTAGGTCAATTTTGAGTGGAAGAAAAGCTTTCTTTGAAAGAAATGACTGTGCAGCAGATTAATACCCTGTCACTTGCAAATTTACATATTGGACGTCTCCATTCAGCATCTGAGGGTAGTTCTTTAAATTTTTGAGACACGCAAAATTCCCTTTTGTTGAATATTTTTTATTTATATTATGTTTTCGTGAATAATATTTTCAGGAGTTTCTTTTAGGTGCTTTATACAGCTAGTAATTAAAGCATTTGTATGTACCTTCAATAGTCTTTTTTTCTTTTGAACAAAAACCTGTTTCTTTAAATTTTTGAGACGCACCTTATATTACTTTTGAATTGGATGCTCGGATCAGTGCAGCAAGTTGTGTCAGACTTGAACTATGGCAATTCGTGGTAATGAAACATGCGCTAGGAAACAAAGCCAAGCTCTCTGTTTTCAAATCTTTGTCCCCATTCTCACCTATGGTCATTATTCGTGGGTGCATGCAGCCGAAATGAGATTCCTGAAAGATGTGGCAGGAATTACAATACTAGATAAAGTTCACAGCAGTACACCCCTTCCGTTTAGGGTGTATTGCGAGGTCCCAGTTGCGTTTATATGGCCACATGATACAGATGCCACAAACTAGTCCTCTTGGGTATTTACTATTTTCCAAGCTGATGGGCAAAACACCAAGGGTTCGGCCTAAAGCCAAGTGGGTTGACTACATGGAGAATCTGGGTTCCAGTCACTTGGGATTACCATTGAGGGCATGCGCCTGATAGTGGAAGATCGCAACCACTGGAGAGCCTCCTTAGGGCTGCTGCTCCTGCAACCCTAAGAGGATGGGAAGAGTTAAGACCCGGAACATGCCCTGATGTTATCGTTAGGGTTAGATAAAGAAAAGGGGTTTGTGTCTGGTTCTATGTTAAGGAAGCAAGTGAAAATTTTTCACAATTGAATGGAACTCCTCAAATATGTGATTATATAAAAGGATGGCTGCAGTAGTTTCGTGTTGCCATGCCATGGGGTATTAAAACTTTCTGTGAGCAAAGAAAAAGCTTCTGCTGACACAAGAATTCGTAGAAAAATTCTATTGAGATCACTAAAAGGGAGGGGCTCGCTCTGGAGCTAGTATACCATGTTTACAAGGACTACTTTGTCAAGTTGGGGGAAGATGTTCACCTTTACAGGGAGATCAACTCGAGCAAGACTACATGCAGCAATATTTCACCAACTTATTATTTTCTGTGCAGAATGTGTTAAAACTGTTCTGTGTGTGGGTGTATAATGCACATACTGAGAAAACCTGCAATTTAGGAATATGAAGTCCTTTGCAGGACTCCGTCATACCTTGTAATATATGAAGGGATCCAAAGCATGGCATCTGTCTTGAACACAGGAGGGAGAGGGAAATGAAAGGTTTTCGTAAATAAAATTAATTTTGAGTTTTAAAAAGGGTAAATTCTTACAGCGAACATTTAAATCTCCTATGTTAAATTTTTAATCTTTAGGCTGTTGCACAGCAATACTGACATTATTTACAACACTTGCATATATTTTTCTTATATCTCCATTAGATTCCCTTTGTCTTCTCTCATAAGATGGCATGGCTTTCTCTCACAAGTTTATATAAGGGGTGGACAGAATAATAGGAACACCTGTTGATTTAGACATTTTGTCGAATTTCTAGAAAAATACTTGACGGATAATCCTTAAACTTCAGGGGTGTAAAGAGCATGTTACACCTCATATATTTCAGTGAAAGATTTGTCCCAAAGGCAAATAGAGGACCAGTAACAAATTGAACAAAAAAAATAATGTTTGGGATCACCCTGTAAAAAATAATCCTTGAAATGCATTGTAGCTGTAGTATACAGGGTGAATACAAAAATCTGAACCCCCCCCTTTTATTTTTTGAACCGAAGCAGATATGTCAATTTTGAAGAATCCAATGAATAGGAAGTTGTGGGTGGCCTATCCCTTGGTGCACTTTTCATCATCCCAAATATGCAAATTAGGACACATTCAAAATTTATCTCAAAAACCGTAAGGGATAGAGAAAAAAACCCAATTGCAAACTTGTTCAGCATAAAAAAACAAACAAAACAAAAAAAAAAAAAATCATCCAAATCGGACCAACCAATCACCCACAATCACGTTGAAGCAGAAGATCATGTTGACCATTTCCGGAACAGTGTAGCTTGCCATCCTGGAATTGTTCTGTCTTCTGTGTGCTGAAACATGCCTTTTATTTGCTTTTCCGCATGAAAGTGAATGTGAGTATGGTAATTTATGTTAATTTTTTGATTTGCATGCTTTACATGGTGGAAATATCAACATTCAGTTTTCCTTGTGCAGTGTGACTGTTTGTAAGCTACAAACAGTTCACCACGTGATTGTGGGTGATTGGTTGGCCCGATTTGTATGATTTTTTTTTTTTTTGTTTGTTTGTTTTTTTATGCTAAACAAGTTTGCAATTGGGTTTTTTTCTCTATCCCTTACGGTTTTTGAGATAAATTTTGAATGTGCCCTAATTTGCATATTTGGGATGATGAAAAGTGCACCACCGGATAGGCCACCCACAACTTCCTATTCATTGGATTCATCAAAATTGACATATCTGCTTCGGTTCAAAAAATAAAAGGGGGGGGGTTCAGACTTTTGTATTCACCCTGTATGATTATGAGGTTCTTTTACTTCATTTGTATGAGAATAGCAAGTATATTCATGGAGATATAAAGGTTTCATTAAAAAATTATATTTTTTAATAAGTTTTTTGTTTATAGCATGCAGGGTTTTCAACCAAATGTAATCCATTTTCAGGAAACTTGACAAACTACAGTAGAGACACCATCCTGCAATCTAAATATTAATATATTAAATATTTGATGAAATATGAGCATTTTTACTAAATAATGTTTAACTGCGCATGCGCAAGCATTACCAAAATGTTTTTTGCATAATTTATTAGCCAAATGTATAGAGCTACTTTCATAAAAAGCCCAAGCAAATTTCGTGATATTCAGAAAGATATCGCCGATAGAATGAGTTGAATTTCAGTTGTTCTCAAAAATAAACAAAACGATAAGAAGCTTTCTCCAAATTTTTATTTTTAGATCCAACACCAGTATCAATTCTTTTCCTTAAGGTTGATATGAAGGCATATTGACCTCTTATTATGAGCTTAAGGAGAAGAGGTTGATACCAGTGACCAGTCCAAAAATAAAAATTTGGAGAAAAAAACCCCTTATTGTTTTGTTTAATTTTGAGAGCAACTAAAATTCAACTCATTTTATCGACGATATCTTTCTGAATTTTCAAGATAATTGCTTGGGCTTTCTATGAAAGTAGCTATATACATTATGCAAAAAACATTTTGGTAATGCTTGTGCATGCGCAGATAAACAATATTTTGCAAAAATACTCATATTTTATCAAATATTAATATTTTAATATTGTGATTGCAGGGTATAGTCTCTACTGTAATTGGTCAAGTTTCCTGAAAATGAGATTGCATTGGGCTGAAAACTCTGCATGTTATAAACAATATTCTTACCAAAAAAATTCTATTTTTTTTAAAGAAACCTTTATATCTCCATGAATATTTAGGGTCGGGGCACATTAATATGACCACCTCTCCTCGAAAATGCAGATGAAAAATCATTGCATATCATTAAAAGCTGACAACAGCAGACGTGTAGTAGCATCCGTTAACACAGCAATTGTCGCCGTCATGGGCAGAGCAAGTGACCTGTCGGACCTCCAAAAGGGGATGATCATTGGCTATCAGGCCAAGGGGGGCAGCATTTCAGAAACGGCCACCTTTGTGAACTGCTCTAGGGCTGCCGTTGTGAAGGTGTATCGCGACTGGATGAACCAGATAGTTTCGAGCAACCGAAGATGTAACTGTGGGGACCCACGGGCCATCGATCCTAGAGGCGAGTGTCTGTTATGACGCCTGGCCAAGACCAATCGGCATGCCACTGTTGAGCAACTGACACAGCAAATGAACAGTGGGGCCACTAGGCGTGTCAGCACCAAGACAGTGGAACGATCCCTCTTGAGGTTGGGGCTCCGGAGCAGGCGTATGGTAACAGCACCCATGTAAACGCCTGTACATCGCCGAAAATGCCTCCAATTCGCAATGGACTATCGTCATTGGACCTCAGCCAAGTGGCAAAGGGTTGCTTTCTCTGACGAGTCGCGGTTTCTGGTGAACAGAGTGGACGGGTGATGGAGAATTCGCCGGGAAGCATCTGAGAACAGGCATCCTGACACCATCGTTGGCAGACGACAGGCTGGTGGGGGAGGTGTGACTGTTTGGGGGATGTTTTCGTGGTATGGTCTGAGTCCACTGATACCGCTGGAGGGTACACAGAATGTTGTTGTGTTACCTGACGATCGTCGCAGACCAGGTACACCCCTTCGTGTCGACAGTGTTTCCTCAGGGTGATGGCACCTTTCAACAGGACAATGCTCCCTGCCATACTGCCAAAATTGTCCACGACTGGTTCGAGGAGCATGAAGATGAATTCAAGCTACTCCCATGGCCACCAAACTCCCCGGACGTCAACCCCATTGAACATTTGTGGGACCAATTTGATCACGATGTCCAAAGCTGGACCCTCCACCACGCACGGTGATGGAATTACGGGATGCACTAATCGCCGAACGGTCCCAGATATCTGCAACCACCTCCCGAGGACTTATTGACTCTCTGCCACGTCGACTAGCTGCTGTGCTTGCCGCCAAAGGTGGATCTACCAAATACTAGCAGGTAGTCATATTTATGTGTCCCGACCCTGTATGTGCTATTCTCATACAAATGAACACATAAGTAAAAGAAGCCTCCTAATCTTATGCTACAGCTACAACGCGTTTCAAGCAATATTTTTAACAGGGTGTTCCCAAACATTATTATTATTATTTTTTTTTTTGTTCAATTTGTTATTGGTTCCCTATTTACCTTTGGGGCAAATCTTTTGCTGAAATATATTTGAGGTGTAACATGCTGTTTACGCTCCTGAAGTTTCAGGATTATTCGTCAAGTATCTTTCCAGATATTCAACAAAAACGTCTAAATCGAAAGGTGCTGCTATTATTCTGTCCACCCCCTGTAAGTTCGCCTTCTCTCATAAGTTTTCCTCATTTGATGGCACTTCTGTTGACCAGAAATCTGTGAGAATACGGAAATGTGGTACATGTGAGCTCTCATTGAAAGTAAAACTTTTAAATATTGATGTAAGTCCCAGGAGTTGGCCCGAACTGCTAATCGGCTAGCAGCATATTTCAACATTGTTGATTAGTGGATTTTACGCCACCGTCAAGGTGAGGGGGGGGGGGGGGGGAGGAAACCCCAAAACAACCTTTACTTTGGGCACATTGGTCTGTTGTTGGGGGCTGAGGGGGATCCCCCCCCCCCCCCCCACTTCCTTGCATATAATCTTGCTTGGTGTGTATAGTGTTTAAATTAAATTATTTTCAAACTAGATATGGTATTAACTGTGGCTTTTATGTATTTAGTAGAAGATTATGTTTTTAAATAATAATATTATTATTAGGTTGTTTTTTTTAACCTCTGTACACTTCTGATGTGATGATGCATATTACGGAAGGGGGCAGGGGAATTGGTCTTGTATAAAGTGTGCCCAGATGAAAAGGAGCAACCAAAAGTCAATAAACTTGTTATGTTGGAACTTCTATTTTTGAGATGAATATTTTTTTGAAAAGAAATTGTTTCGTTGTGATTAAAGTTTTTAATTCATGACCCCAAAAATTTTAGTTTTTTTTTCCTTTTCAGTAAAAAGTGAATGTATAATACCACTTCGCCATTCCCAATTTATTTTTAATCTGTGGTAGCATGCAGGGAACACTGTGGCAAGATTCATTTTAGATCTGTATAACAACAAAATCGATTGTGGTGTCTCGAAGAATATTATATTGGGTTGTTTCATAAGTATTGGCCAATTTCACTTAGGCTACTTTGCACAAGCCCTACGGTGAGTAATATTACAGCAGGAACTATGACAATGCTCTACAAAATAAGTAGGACTGCTCCAGAAGTTTTCTCCAGTAGTTGCATGTGTATCGGTGCAGATATTAACGACATGGAGCAGCACGATGTCAGGCTAGTGATTTTGCACGAATACAAACTTGGACAGAATGTGCGGGAAACCATTGTAAGTAGTTTTAGGCCATCTTGTATTAATATTACATGACGTGCTACCAATATTTCGATAAAAAAAGTGGAACAAAAAATTTTAACTCTAAATGAAAACCAAATCTATATAAATAAAAGCAAGAACAGATGAAGTAGCAATGTTCCTACCTTCATCTGTTCTTGAAAAAAAGGCAATGTTCTAATGTGTGTACCCTATAGATTCAAAAATTGCTCAACCGATTTCGCTGAAAATTTAAGAGTTTGTTCTTATTAGTGCCAGAAGTGTTTAGAGAGTGGTTTGAATGAAATCCAATACGTAGGTTAGGTTCAGTATCGAACTTCAATTGCTTTTACTAGGTAACCACGAAAGTTCTTGCTGTTTTCTATGTTGCCATAAAAAGAAGTGTTAGAAGATATGCAAATGAGTGTACAGTATGGTCCAAAATCTGTTGGGAGGGGGGGGGGGGGCTAGAAGGTTTGCCTGTATAAATACAGGACTGTTGGGCATTCACATCAATCACATCTTGTGCAGAAGTGAAGACAAATGGAGGTATTGAAGGAGATGGTTAGGTGTTGTTTGCTTTATGACTTCAAGGTGGGCTCGTCAGCAGCAGCATCACGTCGCCGAATGTGTCTTGTAGTTGGGGATGATGCTGTGAATCAGAGATCCTTAATCTAACGAGATGCGACAATCCGTATATGCGAAATGGTTCGCGCAGCTTTCTTCTGCGCAGGTTAGTTGCAAGGGTGTTGCCAGATGGTGCTGTAGGTCTTGATGATATCTGACGTAATCAAAACGTCTTCAGAGCTCTGAAAGCAGATGATAACTGCGACAAGGCAGAGATTTTAAATATTTTGATGTTTAAAATACGACATGTCGTCACGACAAGTCCTTTACATACGGAAAATTATTTAAATTATGCATCAAAAATTTAAGAAATTAAGAAAGAAATCAAAAAGAGTTCATTTCTATTTAATTAATATAACAATTATTGTTAATCGGCCATGGTTAGTTATAAAATAACAACACATGCGAATGCTCTCTTGCCATTTGAGTGTTTGTTACGAGATTGCGCCACAGATATTTTTGCCATATCAAGTTTGCTATGGGAATTTTGCTTGTTGTCGCATCTCGTTAGATTAAGGATCTCTGCTGTGAATGAACATACCACAAGGCATTGGTTCCAGAAATACAGGTCGGTAGAATTTGCCATTTCTGATGAACCCCGTAGTCTAGTTTGTCTGGTGGACTAGATGCCAAATGGTTCATTACGAGCTGCTATCAGTTGACCAAACTATAACTGGGGGACCTGTACTCCCAGCAGTTGGAATGTGTGCAATAGGCATTGCAGCAGCAGGAGCCAGCATTGATGAATCTCAAAGGGGTACTCTTCCTTCATGACAATGCCTGGCCATATGTGGCACGGGTGACCAGGGAAACGATAGAGCAGCTTGGCTAAGAAACTTGGTGTCATCCACCTTCCACCAGATCTTGCTCCAACGAATTATCACCTTTTCCATTCTCTGGACAACCATCTTCATGGAAAATCCTACACCAATGATACAGATCTGCGAAAGGCACTCACGGACTTCTTTGAGTCCAAGACTGGCAAGTTTTACAGCCAGAGGATTGATCAACTGGAGACACGTTGGCAAAAGGTGCTAGATGCTAATGGGGATTACTTTGGGAACTAGCAATATGCTACTTTTTGTGTACATCATTTTGTTTTCCAGAATTAAAAACTGCAACAATATTTGTGGTTACCTAGTATTTAATTGACATTATTTTTTTCATTTTGTCATCTTTGAAAGATTAAGGTGTAGTGTTTTGTTAAATTTTTAAACATGAAAATAATTCTCTTGCAGCTCAAAAGAAAGGACGAGTTGATGTTGACTTGCAATATGACACTCTGCAGAAGGATCTTTCTCTAATTTTAGATTGGAACATCCCTGAATTAGCACTGATAGAAGTTTTTCAAAGGGATCCCAAATCAAAATTTAAGGTATTTTTTAAGCTTTATTTATTCAGAGTTTTAGCTAAAAGCTACTTAATAAGAATGCATGCTTGGTTTGTACGTTTGTCCATCCACCGTTTGCATAATAAGTTGAAAACGGATTAAGTTTTTCAAATTCTGCTTTCAACAGTATAATCATCAAGGTCTTAGCTCGGCTGTATCAACTTTTCAAGCTTTTTGGTAGACCTCTTCAACTCATTTACATATGCTCTAACAGTGACGTTAAGAATACTAACATAACATCGAGGCCAACAAGAGACAGGTCAGGGCACTCAAAAGTCAGCTCACCATCGGGGTCCGATCAACAATCCATCCTTCATTGTTTCCAACAAATGAAAAAACACTGTTTGTTAAAAAAATTTTATTGTGTTTTACAATTTCGCTGCTAGAAAGAAATGAATTACAGTTGCTACTAACAAGGTGGATGTCAATATGCTCAAAAGAACATGGCAAGAAATTGATTATTGGCTGGATATCCTGTGTGTGACCCAAGGAGCACATGTTGGGTTCTATTAACTTTGTTTAATAAAACTTTTTCAGTTACAGTTTCATATATTGAAATCCATTTCTGTTTATCTTTATTAGTTTTTTGGCAATACACAGAAAAAATGTGTCGGACCTTTTATGGACACCCTGTATATCGGTAACTTAGAATTGCTTTGTATTTTAATGTGAACTTTGAGCAATAAAATAGCTATGAATTTGGAAAAAAATTAAATGAACCAGTAACTTCTTAGGAACTTCAACTAAAGTTAAATTCCGGAATTTAAAATTACTTCAGTGTCACAGCTAATGTCTGGTCTTGAAATGTTTGCAAGATTTTATTTAGTTGATAAATATACAATATTTTTTTAATAGTCACCTCAACTTTATTTAAATGAAAGCAAAAAACAAAAGTTATGCTTGGTCAGCTGGAAAGAAGGATGCCTCTTCGTCGAGTAAGGTTAGGTTAGGTTAGGTTAGGTTAGGAATATGCAAGTTTGACAAGAGGTTGCATCATCGGCATACAAAACTGCAATGCTTTCATCCGAGACATTCCCCATTGTGCAGAATGCAGTGTATACATCATAGCATAAGTGTGTAAGGAATGGTATGAAGAAGGGCGTAGGAAACAAAGAGAAGGCTCTTGACATAGTTAATCAACGCAGAGACAGGATATTCATCTTAAGAGGATGTATTTGGGTGACCGTTCTGCATCATCTTCAGCATTGGCTTAGTAGTGGTGAACTGTGATGCATTCTCCCATGTCATCTGTAATAGTATGTTGCTGTTTATTGGAGTTCAGGCTACAAGCTCAAAGGTGTGTTTGACACCTCAGCATTGCATTGCCATACTGCAGTGGTGCATCCGATGACATGAGTGGTGTGATTAATGGCATGCTACCGTCTTTTTAGACAGATCACACTTGCATTAGGTGAAAAAGATGCTCGCATCTCTATTTTTATACAACAGGAGTAAAGGCTTCTAAGTCTGCCCTGGTTGAAGTTAGCTCTGGGCACCAGGAGGGATCATGATAGAATTTCAGGAAAGCTAGCATTTAGAGGAATTTCAATAACCATACTATAGTTGTTGTAATCAAAAAGATCTTGAAATGATTAACTGATAACCAAACCTTCCAAGGTCAAAGGTGAAATTAGACTGAGTGATGTATAGAAGAGTGTGTTTGCACCATCCATACCGCACAACCACGCATTCAGGTTTGGGATGCTATCAGGCATGAAAAAGCAAATCACCTTGTTAGAATTCATAAGAAAAACAATAGAATGAAAGGATTAAGGTGTCCATTAAATTACTAACACCATTATAAAAAGTGTCTGTTAAATCACTGACATTCTATTCGCGAGCGCGGTCCAAGTGGCTGACCTCTTGCGTACGTTAAAGGAACTATTAAAAATGGCGACCGTCTTGGGTACTCCTGCAGCAACGGATCCTGCTCAACGAAGGCCAAACAACAAATATTGCTGTGTTATTGGCTGCAAATCCAAGCTTTCAAAAGAAAAAAATATATTTTTGCATTCATTCCCAAAGGACAAGACGTTAAAACAAATTTGGGAAGTGCATTTAAAGCTGGGGAAAAGGGCAACGTCTTCAATGTACGTTTGCAGCCTTCATTTCAATCCTGAGCAATATTATCACCCAGGTAATATCTTTATCATCATTGTGTTGTACAGTTATTACAAAACTTATACCAGCCATGTAAAATAGAAGAACTGCTGACTTTAAACATTATAAAATAGATGTTAATCACGCTTGAACCACTAAATAAATAGATGGGTAATCGTAGGTCTTCCAACACAAGTGCACAGGCTGAAACCACATTCTGTACCAACCCTAAATATTCCACAGCGCAGGCACGAATTGAGCATTCGGAAACCACCATCTGCATCAGCAATCAGTAGAAAGGAACGTGCTGAACGTCGAAATGAGAAAAAAAGTATGTTAACTCATTTATAAACTGATCTAAACGTTTAATTTCTCTATCAGTCATACTAGTAACACTACTATTTGCAGATGCTGCTAAACAAGTATCCAAAAAGACGTCTACATTGCAACAATCACATGATTCGCTGCAGCAAGAGGCTCCATCAGATATGGTTGCATATTTATCTACATCGGAATGCTGCCACTCAGAAACTGATGAGAGCAATACCAACTATACACCCGAAATTTTCAACGAGCTCCAGTCTTCATTACAAGTTAACAAAAGAACAGTGGAAGATAAGAGTGTGCAGTTCAACATAGATGGTGATTTTCACCATCTCTGTAACTTTAGAGATTTCATAAAAACTGATCAAGATCTGAACACCTTCACTGGCATTCCCACACATAATCTGTTGAAAGAGATTGCTTGTTGTGTTGACAGTGTTCATGAAAACAAATCCAGACTACTAACGACAGAATCCAAAATTATTTTGGTTATGATAAAATTGAAAACTGCTCTATCTTTAGCAGGCATTTCAGTTTTATTCCGTATTTCTCGCACAACATGTAGGTCTGTTTTTGAGGAAACGGTTGGCCATCTCAGCCAAGTTTTAGAATGTGCAATCATTTGGCCTTCAAAAGAAGATATTGCAAATAATCTCCCTACAAGTTTCAAAAATTACAAACAGACTCGTGTTGTGCTAGATTGCACCGAGGTACCAATAGAAAAAGTAAGATGTCTTAACTGCCGAATATTAACTTACTCCCATTACTACGGGTGTAATACAGTCAAAGTGCTGGTTGGGTCAACTCCTGGTGGGTTGTTTTCATTTGTTAGCAAGGCTTATGGTGGGAAAGCATCAGACAAAATCATTTTTGAGGAATCTGGACTTATTGATAAACTGGAACCTTATGTTGACAAGGTGATGGTGGACAAGGGTTTTCATATTGATGATGTATGTGCACATCATCGAATTGGCATTGTGCGACCACCTTTCCTCAAGCAAAAAAAACAATTCAGCAAGAATGAAGCCATAGAAACAGCAGATATTGCCAGAGCAAGAGTACATATTGAAAGAGGTATTCAGAGAATGAAACTGTTCAAAATACTATCTACGAAATTTTCATGGACTCTGCTTCCATATGTAGACCATATTTTTAAAATCATCTGTGGGCTAGTTAATTTATCTTCTCCAATACTTGCAGATGATAAATTTTGATTGGTCAATGTGAAAATTAACTAATAAATACAAAGTAAATCACATACATGTAAAAGTTTTTATTGCTGGCATTTTATTTCATATTCTAAAAACATATATTTTCATACAAAAGTTGTAAGTAGTGGCAATACATGTTCAAAGTAAACATATGAAACTTTGGTTAACATATTATGTACAAAATCGTTATCAATAGGTACATTAATTATGTGGAATGTATTATCATTACTTTGAAAAACAATCAGATCACAAACTTTAAGGTTAAGTAGGGCCAATCCCATTTGAATCTGTCCATAATATCGATGCCGTTTCTTCAAATGCAAATTTTCTCCTTTTTTTATTAAAAATTCAATGTTGTCTTCAAGCCCCTTGTCTTTAGTAATTGTTTTAATTTCTATCAATTTTCGGGGGACATTATTTACAAAAACAACACCATCGGGTGAGAAAGCAAGCCGAGGTGCTTTCTGGCATGTAATGAGCCCAAATGTTTTTACTTCACACTGATTTTTTTTACAGTACAAGCTACGAGCTAATGCTTCACATTTTTTCCCAATTGCTGTGAATTTGTTGCCTGTAAAATTTGTTTTTAATAAACGACAAATTTTTTTATTCCAGTCTGGGTTTTTGCTTGAACAGTATGTATATAATTCATAGCACACAGAGCCTGTTACCCGCAACTTCCGCTCTTTCTTCCACAGATCATTGTCCTGACAATGAGTGGCGTCACACAATTGTTCATAGCTTCCTTGAAACTTCAGAAGATGTTCTTCATAAAATGTTTTCAAGGACTTTGGAAAGGGATGCTGAATGAAAATCTGGTTAAGGTGTCCCAAACTCTCTTCACAATGTTGAAACATAATGTGCACATCCTCAGTTACAGGTGTGCTAAGCTGTTTTTCAGGATGTGTTACAATTTCTCTTGTTGAGCCTTCGTCCAATGAAGCTCGTCCAATGTAATGTTTTGCTAGGGCTGAATTTGGTGCAGCCTGCAGCAGCCGTTTCTGGAAGAACTCCTTCTGTGGCTCACCAAGATTTTTTGTAACTCCTTTGCACTTGACATGACAGAGTTCTGCAATGCGTGTTGCCTTGTAAAACCCCTTCCTTTTCATTTGCCTCCACTGTTGTTGCATGTCGGTGCAGCTGATGTCTTCCAAATCTTGGAGAGAATTTCTAAAATAAAAAAGTGAACAATCTTGGCTTATATGTTTTCACAATATAAATCACGTATATAATTATTTTTAAAATCAGCATTGTGTGCTTCACTTTATTCTTCTAAACAGATTTTATATAAATCCTCAACAAGAAGATACAATTAGATTCACTATTCAACTCGCGTTGTATTGTACACTATATATTCAATTATTCGCCAATGTCCATTTTACAATACAATAATTTTATTCGTATAAAATAGAGCCGATTTTCGTCCTTTCGGACATCTTCAGTATTCATTGATAACTGATGTTTTAAAGTTCTTACATACAATTTTTAAAATTTTATACAATATTTGTATATTCATTGTTAATGTTTTTCCGGTTACATTGTTTTATTTTTCGAGATATAATAATTAGCAAAAAATCATATTGTATCTTGTAATTTCATAAATATGTATGGTATTAACTTTTATTAACTTTTTAATTATATAGTTCTCGTAATCTTTTGTTTTTGCTTAATAATTCTGTTATTTTCTCTTCTTTTAGATGTGGTTGAATAAATTGCTATCTACTAATTCCATATTAGTTAAAATTTCTTGTGGATAATATTTGTTTAGCATAAAAATAAATAAATTTTCAATGATTATTATTTCTTTCTTATCATTAATTTTGTAGATTATTTTGCATGTTTCTTCATAATTCCCAGTTTTATGTTTGCTTAATAGAATGTGTTCTGCATATTTGGAGTTTTTTAGTGCATTTTTGATATAATATATACAGTATGTTCTTTGAATCTATAGTTTCTAAATTTCGATACGTTTTATGCTAAACAAATATTATCCACAAAAAATTTTAAATAATATGGAATTAGTAGATAGCAATTTATTATTCAACCAAATACTAAAAGAAGAGAAAATAAAAGAATTATTAAGCAAAAACTAAAGATTACGAGAACTATATAATTAAAAAATTAATAAAAGATAATATCATACATATTAACGAAATTACAATGTATAATAATTAGCACAAACTCGTATCTCAAAAAATAAAACAATGTAACCGGAAAAAATTAACGATGGAAAAATATTATTTAAAATTTTAAAAATTGTATTGTAAGAACTTTATAACATCAGTTATCAATGAATACTGAAGATGTGCGAAAGGATGAAAGTCGGCTCTGTTCTATACGAATAAAATTATTGTATTGTAAAATGAACATTGGTGAATAATTGAATAAGAAGATACAATGTTATGCAAATATGTAATTAAAATAAATGGCAAGAAAACTTACCTATTGATAAAAATCAGAAGTCCTATGCAGTGTTTGCAGTGGCCAGAGTTCCCAGCTTTACATGTGCAAGACACTGTGAATTCTTGACTGGCCATGGTTAACACTACTTCGTGTGGCTGGCCATGAATATTTGTAGTCGGAAGACAAAGAGCCAAAATTCGGCATTGACTCGAATTCCTCTCCAAAACACCACAACTGATAAAGTGTCGGCCATTTACTAGTGCCTCACCTTCTTTTAGGCACCGCTTTCGATCACCAATATAGTCTATAATGCTTGATAATTCAATGGAGAACATGTTATTCGTTTTCAGCGCCCGTCGAAAGTCGTCTTCAGTACCCAAGTCGGTTGCCATTTTGTGGGCGGTGCCAGTTGATCGAAGCGCCAGCTATAGGCCGTCGCGCTCGCGAATAGCCAGTTGTCCTTCCATATCTGAAGAACCTTCCAGGGTAATTATGCACCACGCGTTGCAGCGATATGTGCCTAAGGGATAACAATGTTCCTCTTCAACCATGGGCGGCTAGATCCCAGATTTGTCACTATAGAAAACATATGGGACATGATCAAATGGGACAGGTGCAGCATTAACACCGTTTGCCAGCAAATCGTGATGAAGTTTGGACACTGGCCAATAACCATTCTGAATGAGTATTCCATTGGACACCATTAAAACATGTCAGAGGTGGCCATACAGCAGATGAATGTTATTTTATCTTCTCAAATAGCAATATTAAATAAAATTTAATTATTTAAATTAATTGACCATTTACATGTTGGGTGGATGAACTTGTTAGAGGATTGCCTTTTATGTTGAAAATATTTATCTTGAAAAAAAAAAATCCTATTATATTTTTGTAATAAATTTATGATATTTTTGTTTTCAATTTTAAATTTAGGTAGATAAAAGTATATTTGAGAAAGCACTTTTATTACTAGATAGAGAACAGTTTTTAGAAGTTATTTTGGATCAAGGATTTCAAATTCATAAGTATTTGACAGAGAGACGATTTCGTCGCCTTTTTGAGAAGGCTGAATCTCCTCAATTTTTTCGTTGTGTATGTTGGGAAGAAATCCTTGGACACCATCATGTAAGTATATGAAATTTCTTTTTCTCTATTGTTTTTTCTTATATATATATATAATAAAACTGTAACGTGTCCATGGTTGTTCATGCATCACTAAAAACTACTGGACGGATTTTGATGAAACTTACAAGTGAATCCCACATAGGCTATCCACATAACAATGGAGTCTTTGTATGGTTATGTATGCTCAAATTTTTTTGTTTTCGTGGTTTATTTTGAAAGAAACACAATTTCGCACTCTCTTATTTTGCAAGCATCTATAGCAGCTTCAGATGAGTAACATATTTCAATTTGGTGAAAATCTGTGACATACATGTTCGAGGGATTCCCTTGTTAGTATGGTTATAGCTTACATCATAGCATGTGCTCGCATGTGAGTACTAACCGGCATGTGTTACAGTGTTGACTGCGCAACTCGGAAACTACCTGTTGGAATTCGATCAAATTTTAACGGTATACACAGTTGTATGTACCCTTATTATTTTCCCAAATTTCATCATCCTAGATCTTATAGAACCTGAGTTATTAATTTGGTGATCTTGGTGGCAGCATTTTTATTTCTGTTCATATCTCAGTTATCGTTCAAATTCGGATCCATGTTCATCTAAACTTTTATGCTTAGAATTAGCCATACTACCTCCCCTAAAAGTTTGTACATAAAGGTCACACCCCAGTTTTTCAATCAAAATTGGGTACAAAATTTGCGACCTGTATCTGGTCATATATGGTACATTCTAGTTACCGTAAATCCTCTACTATAATGCGACCCCTTGTATAATGCGACTCCACTTTTTCGGCCCAAAAAACCAGCAAAAATGCTATCCATTTTTTGACTCCTCGTGAGAAATAAAATATGCAAAAATGTACAGAAAAAAAATCTTTTTAAGTTTAAATTCACCAAAATTCAATTCGTTTTAGGGACATTTGCCCCATTAAAACCATTGGAAGTTTATAGCCTTACATTGATAGGGAAAGCTTTCCCACTCACACATCGACTTTATATCAATTTTCTTAATAAAAAAAACAAGTAAGGTGCGTCCCAGCAGTATAGGAAATACAGTTATTCTTTAATATCTCAAAGAAAAACATGTGAAACGTAGAGAACTAAATTTGGTAAACAAAACATCCTTATAAACAAAGTAGATGAGGACAGACCAAACCTATGTTTATGGAATTTGAAAAAAAAAACAAAAACTGCTATCCCAAAAGTATGGGAAGAGTTACATTTTTAACAAAAAAAGAAAGTAAGCTACACTCGATTGCAATATTTGTACTGTTAACGACCAATGTGTTTTCCATTAGATTTTGTGACCCCCAAAAACGCGATCCTTCATGGAGAGTATCAAGTTTTGGTAAAGTCCTGGATCAAGACCGTACCAGCTGCTCTCAATTGCAGCTTTTAAGGCATGGACGGTTTCATACTGCTTTCCTGAGGCATAGACTTCGCTAGCCATGCCCCCCCCCCCCCCCCATAGATTCTCTATGAGGTTGAGGTCAGGGCTTTTTGCTGGCCAAGTCATGGTTTTAATCTGCTTTGACTATAACCAGTCGCAGGTGGACTTCGATGAATGTGTTGGCGCGTTGTCGTGCTGGAGTTCCCAATTTTCTCCCGCAAGTTGAACGGCAAATAGCAGGAGATGCTCTTGCAATGTTTCCTGGTAGTTTCAGATTTTTGTCGTCCACAGAGAAAGGCCAACGTTGTCGTTCCATTGAATGCAAAAGCACCCCATGTCATGAGTGATCCATCTCTCTGTTGTCGTGCAAAAGGGGTTCGGGGTTCTTTTCGCAAATCGTGCCAATAATATGCCCAGCCATCAGGGCCGTCAAGGTTCCACTTTTTTTCATCACTGAAGATGACAGAAAGCCATTCGTCCTTCCAAGACATGTGGTCTTTTGCCCATGCAAGTCTTGCAGCGCGATGTTGAAGCTTGAGTGGTGGTTCTCTCTGAATGCTTTCATATTTCAGGTATGGCTTGTCGGATAGTCTTCTGTGCACAGTGCTCTTGGGAATTTGAAGGCCTGCTTGTCGAGTTATGGCTCTCACCGACAGTTCACTTGATGCAGCCATTCGGATCAGACGTCTGTCATCTCGTGTGGAGGTTGCTCGAGGTCTTCTGCATAGTCTTTTCTTTTAGCAATTACTTTATACACTCCTCCATATGAACGTCCGATTTCAGCTGCAATTTCATCAATTTTCTTGCCTTCTGACTTCAGTCTCCAAATGCCCGCAATTTCATCACTAGTGAAGTGTTTGCTTCGTGGCATTTTGGATGCAAGTTCAGAATTTGTGATATGCAAATGAGAAGGTTTCATTTCAGTCTTGGGTATGCCCCATATGGAGTCAGAAGGGAGAGGAGAATGTTCATCACATACTCTTCCTATACTTTTGGGACAGCAGTTTTTGTTTTTTTTCAAATTCCATAAACAATGGTTTGTTCTATCCTCATCTACTTTGTTTATACTATTTTCATAAGGATGTTTTGTTTACCAAATTTATTTCTGTTCGTTTCACATGTTTTTCTTTGAGATATTAAAGAATAACTGTATTTCCTATACTTTTGGGACGCACCTTAATCTTTATTCAGTTTAATATTTTCACTGCATAAGCTTTCTTGTAGGGGAAGCTTTCCCACTCGCACATCGACAAAAAAAAAAAAAACACAACAGTACATCAATTTTCTTAATAAAAAAACAAGTAATCTTTATTCAGTTTAACATTTTTCATAAATTGACTGCATAAGCTTTCTTCCAGGCTTTGGTTTAAGGCAGTTTGGAAGTAGGCCTATTTGGAAGTGGCGATCTTTGGGAGAAGTTATTTTCGATATTGTTAGATGTTGGCGACGAGAAATTCGAATAAAAAGTGAATTAATTTATTGTATAATGAACTGGACACTGTATGTGCTGTATAATTAATCTATAACACAGTAATTTCGTTGTGAATTTCATCAGGACAGTAGTTTGAAGCAGTTTGGAAGCAGAGACCATCAATATTGATGGTCTGTATTTGGAAGTAGCGATCTTTGGGAGGAGTTATTTTTGTATTAGATGTTGGCGACGAGAAATTCAAATGAAAAGTGAATTAATTTATTGTATAATGAACTGGGCACTGTATATGCAATATAATTAATGTATATTATACGGTAATTTCATCAGGACAAAATCCCCTCCGGATAAAACCTTCTCCGGCCGCAGTCGTCATTGGAGGGCTGATATTTATCCTTTTGTATAATACGACCCAGCAAATTTAGGTGCTTTTTTAGCCAAAAAATTCGCATTATAGTAGAGGATTTACGGTATAAAAATTCAACAACTGTAGAACATGTTTCTACCGTTATAAACAGCAGTCACTAATTTTAAATTTAAATGTGGTCAGTCTCCTTTTAATGGGGAAAATCGTAAAATTAATAAAAACAAAAAAATAAATAATAAATAAAGTCACCAATTTCATATATTTTCTCTCTCTCTCTTGCTCTCTCACATAATTGTTGTTTGGTTGTGATTATTGTCTTAAATTTTTAGAAATTACTTACGGAATGAGATTGAAATAAACTGAGAAATTTATTTAATTACCAAATTTATGCTAAAATTAAAAGATAATTGTTTAAAATGAGTTACTGTAATTTTTAAAAATAATTCCTTTATTTTTATTTTGCAGGTTTCAAAAATTGGCCGTGATTTTGTTACAAGAGACTTAAATAGACTAATTAAAATGCTATGTGGCTTACCAAATTTAATTTCTGTTCAGGAAATGACTTTAAATGCCATGGGATTTTATACTTGCGATGCTCTCATAGCTGAACACAAGGTAAAGATTTAATAAATTTTTAAATTTCTCTCCTTTGGTATCACATTGAACATATGCCAGATCCATAGAGCCATTGGTTTAGTAGCAGTATGTTAACATATGTTCACTGGGAAGCGTCTTTAAAGAAGTTAAATTTCCTGTTTAACCCTTTTGCTGCGTAAAGCAGATATATCCACACAAAATAACATTACCTCTACCTGCGAAAATCTGATTTATCTCACAGGGTTTAATAAACTTCTTGTTATGCTGCTAAAAGTAGATAATTCCATCTTCTCAAGAATGAAAATAAAATTTAATTACGCAGTGAAAGGGTTAAAAAGAGACCACTTTATTAGGTACATTTTCCTAGTACCTTATGCAACTGGGCATGTACAATCAATGCTCGTTAATACGAAACCGTTTAATACGTAATTCCGGTTAATAAGAAGACATTTTGTGGCCCGTCCCCGAGAAAGCAATTACTATGTAAAATTTTCTGCTTTATATGAACATATTTTTATTAAAATACGGTTTATACGAAGGAAAATTTCATAATTTTATTGAAAAATAGTCCTTTTAGGAACAATTTTAATGATAAAATTTCAGATTTCGAAGTGTAAAGTTAATAAAAATAAGTTTCAAAGTCATTTCATGTGTGATTGCTTCTGTCAAAAGTAAGATAAACGCACGTGTGATTTGTTTTGTCGTGTGGCTTCGAGGTTAGCGCGAAATCTGAATCAGGTGCTTTCAAACTAACGGGAAATCTGATTCGCGAAATCTGATTGGTTCAGCTATTCAGATCTGAAATCCTGTCACATGGCGCTCAAATCTTTATTTAAACAAGTGCAATATCGACATCGTTTCAAAATCAAATTTTCTCATCGCTACAACGCAGTTATCTAATTTTATTACAGTCAGGAATTTTATTCAATGTCAGCTTCAAGCAAAAGGAAACGAAAGGATCTTTCATTAGACTTTAAGTTACAAATTCTGAATGCAGCGGAAAAACCAAATGCTATAAAAGGGCAGGTTGCTAAAGACTTTGATATTCCGCCGTCAACATTATCAACAATACTTAAAAACTCGGAAAAGATAAGACAACAGGCTGAATCGAGTGGAACTCTGAGGAGAAAACAAATGTGAAAAGCAGCACACGAAGACATGGAAACGGCACTTTTAACATGGTTTTAACAAGTAAGTTAACGTTTTTTCTGTTCCAGTATACATGTAGTACAATACAGTGCTGTAGAAATTACTGTAAGCTTTTTTTCTATAATGTACTGTACGCTGTATTTGTTTTAGGCTCGACAAAAGAATATTCCCATTAGTGGCGATATTCTAAAAGAAAAAGCTAACCAGTTTGCAAACCAGCTGAACATTGAAAATTTCATAACACTTTTAGTATTGTTGGTTTATACGAAATACTAATAATACAAAAAAAATTTCTTGGTCCCCACGATTTCGTATTAACGAGAATTGACTGTATTATACTGTGGTGAAGTGATTTTACATTCGGATATCACTTCGTCAGCAGTCCTTCCTAAGAAGGGTGCCAACATAAAAATAGAAAGGGTGGGATCGAATTGATATGCATAAAGTAGGTTTATTTACAAAATATTTCAAGATAAGTACAAACTAGCAAGATGAATACAATAACACAAAATAAACAAGAAGCAAAATACCAGTGAATAACAAGTTACTGCAACAAGCAAAGTAGTGACAGATTCATGATCATGTATAAAATAGCACAGTCTAAATAGAGGACTCCCAATTAGTTATACTACCAAGTCAAACCTTAACAAGGGACTAAGATAACCCAGTGTGCATACAGGTTACTACACGAACCTAAAGTTGTGTACCAAAAAGCCTCAAAGGGTTTGGTCAGTGCAAGGGGACACCAAAGCCGCACACTGGATCCTACACCAGCGGGCTACCAAAAACCCGAACTATAACGGGACTAATCCACCTCTACATCTAAACCGCACACCCACCAGGCAACCAAAAACAAGTACCCAGCATGCACACTACAAAAGACACCAAACCCTTTCCAAAACAATACAATAGTTTAGTTACCCACTGTGCTAAGAATACAATTACACATAAATGCCTCACAAAGTCATCCAATAAATAACAGCAATCCACTTACATCTCAAAGCAAGATCAAAACAGTGGCAAAATAAATGATGAAGCAAACTAACACATACTAAGCAATTACTACACACAAAATACAGTCAAACCAAAAATAGGGACTCAACAATCTCAACGTGCAAGCTGGTCACCAACACGAGCCTCCCTCCATGTATCATAAAGACTCAAGGGGATGGTCGCTGCAGTGGGAAACCAAAGCCAACTTACCACATCCAACACGGGTGGGCAACCACAGAACCCAAACTGCAGTCCGTACCAATGGGACTAGCCATACAAAACGAGGGTCAAAACATCCACTGCCAATGAACCACATAACCAAAGCCCCTATACAACACCAGTACCAAGAATGCACTATAATCCAAAAACCCCAAACAATCCCATAATAAGATGGCTGCTTAGCTACCCTATGCACTAGTATTGCTATCACACTAGATGGACTAATAACAATCCAAACAAAAGTAGGCCTATATATAAACTGACTTCCAAAGTTCTATAACACATCAAAATACAGCTATAACAATAATCCTTTTACATTAATAAACTTGACTTCCTACAATTTGTTCCCAAACAAAATTACAATAATGCAAACCCTTAAAGAAACAAAGTTAGATATTCTGCAGTCAATAAAATTCATAATCCCTAATTCTACAATCCTTCACAAAATCTGATAATGTTATAACCCCTTTAATATCTCAACAGATATAAAATATCAATTCAAATGCCCACTAATTATGGCTGTAAAACTCCATTAAACCCATTCCCGCTAATGATAAATCCAAAATCTAAAACTTACTATTCTTATAAAACATTACCATAACAGTTCAATCTAAATAATCCCCACAATTTCTACAATTCATACATTCACATTCTTAAAGTCACAATGGACAGAAGTTACATATAAATGGCTCTAAACTAATCATGCGATCTAGCTTCACAATAATAAAATTCCACTATCTAATTCCCTGTATCTTAATACACAAAAGGAAAGAATGATAATAACTTTCTGTACTTATCAACACTAGTACAACAATTCAAGACTATAAGCAAAGTATACAAAAAATAATAAAAAATTACCATGTGGCTTTCTCTTTCCTAGAGAGGGTTAGGCCTAACCATCGTTTATAACTATATCGCTACAGGAACCCAGTCCGGGCGGAACACAAATGTTCTCGGGCTGAAGTCATCTGCTTCGGTATCTTCATCATCTTCTTGGGCTTCCATCTCTAACACGTCCTATCAGCCAGGTCTCTGGATTGGGAATGAACTTGAACGCCGCTGCCGACCCCCTTTTATATGCAAGGCCAGCGTCGGGCTGTCCTCTAGCGGTAGCGTGGGTGAAACTCCCACTTTACTTCCGCCTTTCAAGCAGGTCACTTCTAGGCTTAGACATAGTGACGTCATCGCCAGCACGCTAGATTCAAAGCGTGGGCGATGTTCTATACAGATAAACTATTACAAAGCTTTACAAAGAAAGGAAAAATCTCCTCTAACCTTGGAGACACATAATTATAATAATGATTTACAATAAAACGTTTACAAATTAATAGAGATTCAAATGATTCCCAACATTTTCTCATGCTTAAGTGATACGAAAGCTAAAACTCTCCCACCTAGGGGTTTTTATCCGGGACACCAAAACAGATAAATGTTCGGTCATGGAATTTTTGTCCTAACAAAGACTAGGGACAATTATAATGAATATAGATTGACACTCGCAAGTGTCATGTAGCCCTTTTATATGGGAGGACTACTGTAACCCAATACAAAAATTGATAATTAAAACAAACAACAAAGTGACTATGTCACAATACCAGTGTTTGGAACTCTTGTAGAGAAATATTCTTTCCGTGGTCAAGCTGAACCTGCAACTGCTGCAAATTGGTTTGTAGTGTTGTTGCTCATTCAAATATCTACCAATGCTCAATTGGTGGAGATTTGAAGACTACACAGGCCATGGAAGTGGGCCAGGGTAAAGTTAATAGGGTCATTCCACCTGTTACCTTACTCTTCAGTAACTGGATAAAACCACAGATTGTCCTGGTATGCATTGGATGAGGATTTCATTCTGGTGTGGAGGTACACATTCGATCCAAGTGGCATGGCATGTTCCATTCCATACGGTCGAGGTTTCCCAGTTCTTCAAACACACAGTATTCTAATTAAAATCAAACAAACTCCAATCATGCAACGCATTTCAATAGAATTATAATTTCACCAACATAAATGTGTTATACTCATCTGAGTTACTCTTCTTATCATAATCAGACTTCGAACTTTACAACAACTGGTCGCGACTCATTGCCATTAGGTCACCTGCAATTCGTCACTATTCTTGCAATTTCTAGGTCATCATTATTTTCGTATTATACTTCTCCATCGGATACAAATGGTAGTGCATCGATTGGGGGGGGGGGGGTCATCAAAGGTTTTTTCTGTTTTTTTATGTCCATCACTCCTGTTTTTTAAGTCCTTGCTCCATGGAAGTTTTTTCGTAAAAAAAAAATAAAAAATAAAAAAACTACATGCTATCAGAACCATTCCAAAAATTTTTTCTAACTATTAGATCGAGGCCAATGATCGACAGTCCAGGGCACTAAAATTCACATGATCATCGGGATCTGGGCAACAATTTATCCTTCATTGTCTGCATCTTGGATTTTAACAATCAGTATTTTTTCGTTTGTTGGAAACAATGAAGGATGGATTGTTGCTCGAACCCCGATGATCATGTGATCTTGCATTTTCATCAGTCATGGTGGTTGTTTTTTTTTTCATATGTGGGGCATAAAGAATCTGTCCAATTTGTTGGCTGTGTCCAATCAGCAATTCAGTGAGGGCACAACAGCTGATGCTATTATCATATCTCTGTGTACATTGGACACGAAGCATAACATTGGGAAAATTACGAGTCCTAAGATCTTATTCATCTAATGATTCTGTGTTATGTATACAACTGTCAAAGGCTTGTTCTAGAAACCATTCATAGAGTAACAAAAAATATAGTTCTGCAAATCTTACAAAACATTCGTTGATGCTCGTTATCCGAACACAAAAATCTTTCGCGAAAGTGTTCGTTATTCAAACTATTCGTTAACTGAACACCTACTGTAACTTATTGGAGAAATGTCAGAGAAGTATGATGGGTGAGCAGAATTTTTTCCAGAGTCATTTTTGCAACATACTGATAGTATTATCCTACATCAACAGAGCATTTTGCCTCTGTAACGACATCTGCTTTGTTCAATAATTAGCTGTGTCCGCACCTCCTCCGGGTCGGCTAGAGCGCTCAGGTGAATGCGATAACCAGCTCCCGTCAAGCGTCTAGATCCTGGTCACAGCACTATTGTAACGACATAGGCCTTGCTGTCGTTAGTGAAATGTCTATCTTAATGCTTAACTCAGTACCAAAATCGCTGCATCGTTGTAACGACGTACGTTTTGGTTGTTTAGTATTTTGCTAGCCACGCGCCTTTGTAACTGTGTACGTTTTAGTAACTAGTCATCTGCATCATAGTAACATTATTACTAGCTAGTGGAGTATTTTACTGAGCAAAACTCAATGCCCTTTGTAATATCAACTTACTTTGCATCTATACTCTACACTAACCTTAGGTAAAGAACGACAGAAAAAAACTTATGGCCTATGCTTTAAGATTTGATCGTATAGTGGAATGTCTTAAAATGAAATCTATTCAATTAATGTAACCCCGTTACCCTTTTATTATAGTTTGGTGAACCCCGTTAATACCTTCCCACGGAATTAGAATTACTAGCAAAATAAGGAACATTGAGCAAACAGATGGCTTATAATAAATCTAGAAAATTTATTAATAACGAAAGTAAATACTTAAAACTAAGATAATTGAAACTACAAGGAAAGTAGAGATGAATACACGTAATTAAATTTCGTAACTAAGTTCCTATATCAGAATTAACTAATAGCAAACAGATCAGTAAAATTCGTTGTGTGACATTCGTCAATTACAACGTCTTGTAACTTCTGCGTTTACCCCCCCCCCCCTTCCCACGTGGTTTGTGGATCAGCGCCCATGAATGGAGATAGGAGACTCCAAGTCGCCAGTGGAAGATCCTGAACTGTTATGACTAGTTTCGATTGTGACCACCAGGGGGCGAGGAGATCGGAATGGCAGGCAGCCAATCAGGATCGTGATCTCGCGCATAGAATTATGGGTAATATAAGGCGGGTCTTTCGAATGAGCGGCATCGTGGATCGTGCTTTCCTGAGAGAACGTATGCCGAATGTGTGTCTTCAAGACTTTGCTCCTAGAACTTCATAACTGTAAGTACCCTGTTCTTATGTATCCCCTAGCAGCCTTTACTATGCGGTTAGAAGCCTATCCCAAGCCGGGAACTTGCTTGGTCTCTCGTTGTTAACTGATCTCGATCGTATTTAGAATCTCTACCTCCCGCGTCCGTTAGGGACAGCGTTAGTTTTCTTTTCTTATATTTATTTTTTTTATGCATCAAATAATTGTTATATTTTGTTGAGCCTTTATTGTACCCTCAATCTAGTTTGATTAAACCGCTATATTGTTTATTTAAGCCACTGTTGACCCTTGTCTTTTATTTATAATCAAATATTTAAATATACATCTATTTAAATAATCACAGTTGTATAAAGCTCGAGTTAGTTTGATTATAGCTGAACAATAATTGATTTACTCAGTCAGTATTAGCTTACACTTGGATTGTACTTATAGGCTGTTCTTAAACTGGTCGGCAGTCATGTCATTCCTCCCCTTATCTTTATTGTCAAACTAGTAATCTAAAATTGTTAAGAAAAGCACAAAATCGTGAGGGCCCTTAATTACTACCACAGTAATAGCACTTATCTGTTTTCTTAGTCAGTCACGGATGCTCTGGCCAGAGTTCGTGGTTGATTCCCATTGCGTTTCGAGGCTCCTACCTCATTCGATGTCTTTCCGATGCACTCTCAGCAGTAGAGGCGGCTACCTCGTGCTGTTTCGTCGTTGCCTGGTTCGAATTCTCCGTATCGTGGTTGTCTCTGCTCATGCCGATCCTCCTAGATGTGTCACGTTGTCGTTCTCCTCGCCATACTGATGGTGAGCGAGTCGCCGACTCTCGCTGCACGATATCCCGACCAGAGTCGTCTCACGCAGCTCGAACTGCGTGGCTTGACCTGTGGATACCTGCTTACGGATATGCGCCGAGATTCACGGCGTCCCCAACGCTCGGATGAGTAGTGTGTCTCAGGCTTTACAGTGCAGCGGGGGCCGGACTGTGTGTTGGTCCTCCCGTTACACTCGCTCTCTACCTGGATCACAGACCTCACCCGCCGAACAGTGTACCCAACTTGTACACGCAGATCCGTTGCTCGAGCCGATGTACTCATTCACCTCCTACGGTTCTCTGCATATTTGGCTGATGCTCTCCTGGTTATACGTCCCATGACGACTTGTAATGGCTCGGCTCTCGTCGCTTTTGTCTAGGCGTTTCTCCACCGTAGTCCCGTGGTGGGTCTCCTTCCTCTCTGTTCTCCCTTCGTAGTCGCACGGTCAGCCATCTTCCCTTTCTAGATTCGGTCGCTGGCTCGTTTTTGCATCTCTCTTCGCTCTGTCGTTCGGAACCAACAAGAAAATTTTCCACACACCATATATGTCTGTCTCCTGATGCTGCTCAAATGCTACTCTCTCTATTTTTCTTTTTCTCTCCCCAGTTTTACATTTTTTCGTTTCTTGGAAAGCTCCCCACATTTCCCTTGCGATGTGACTGCTGCCATGGTGATCGCTCCCCACCCGGTTGCTCACTCGCTCTACCCCTTCGCACCAAAAGTTTTGGGGACAAAGGAGTTCGAGCTTGTGAGCAGGAAAAATGATCCACACAAAGAACGATCCGAGTACAACGTGTTAGCATTGCCCACGTGCACTTTGCCCTGTTGTACATCCAAGTGTTTTAATAAATAACCAAAAATGTGTTTCCATTTCGTGTTTTCAAAACTTGTGCCTCCTGTTTGCTCCATTAATTTACCATAGCTTTTCTGCCCCCCCCCCCCTTTTTATTGAGGTAACGTCTATACGATCCACTCTTTTCGATTAAGGCCTAAACGAACTTCTCCCGTCCTTTAATTGTTTTGTTGTTAATTGTGTGCTTAAAATCTCAACACAGGTGTGCATCATATTTGATGGATGCGCGTCTGTAATGTCGGGGCATGCGAGTCATTACGGAAGTATAAATGGCTCACATGTCCCGTCACACCTCAGAAAGGGCTTCCAGGTGTGACTGGTCATCTTCAAGCATTTCATCTCCATTGCAGAACTTGATAAACCAAAACTAGGCCTTGTGATCTGACAAAGCATTATTACTAGTGGCGTAGCTAGGGGGGAGCAAGGGGGGATATCTGCCCCCCCGTGCCGGGGGGGGGGGGGTGCCCCCCGGACAAAATTGCTGCACCGGCCCCCCCCCCCCCCACACACCCCCCCCCCCGGGGGGGGAGGGATTTATACTCTATGTTCCTGGGTACCACTTATATTTGCTATGCTACTGATCATTACCAAATGCTCAGTGGATATTTCTGGCTGGCTTTGTCCCTTTATACCCTAATTTAAATTTATAAAGTAGATCCACATGAATTTTTACTTCAACTGAGACCTTTACAAATGTCGATATTTTGCTAACAGGAAATGTCTCAAGCATTTGTTTAACTGCCTTTTAAAGACAAATATCCATAGTTTTCAATGATATGCAATGAGATTGTAATAATATTTGCATACTTGCGGTCATTGGCTACTAAAGTGATGATCTCGAAAAAAAACGACAGAACCTTCTGTGCCACCTCATGAATGGCTGTATTTTCTAATGACTTGTGAATATAAATGTACAAAACCAAATTAAATGTTATTTTTATATTGAAAAAATGTAGAGAGGTACCTTTTCCACATCATCTGTATACAAGGGACTATCAAAAAGTTACCGGAATTGTAATCTGGCCGGTGAGTGCGTGGAGTGCTGGAAAATGCCGCTCTGTAATCAGCATCCTCTACATTCCAAGCACGCGCACGTGTGGTTGCATCATGTTCTGACGTGTCATTCGGGAGCTGTAGTGTGTGCTTGTAAGAGGGTGTAATACACGTTGGCACGATATCACAGTTTGAGCAGAGAGCAAACAGCAAGTTCATGTTCAAGCTTGGAAAAAGTGCTATGGAGACACTTCAAGCACTGAAACAGGCATACGGGGATAGTGCCCTTAAGAAATGAGCTGTTTGATTGGTTCAACCGGTTTAAAGTGGGCCAGGATGGTCTCCAAGATGAGCCGCGGTCGGGAGGACCAACAACCTCCAGGCAACCTGAAAACATTGCAAAAGTGCTGGATTTAATGCGTACTGATCGGAGGATAACCATCAACAAAGTGGCTTCAGAAATGAACATTTCTTTCAGGTCCGCTCAGGCGACCTTGGTTGAGAAGCTGGGGATGCGACAGGTCTGCGTGAAGTTCCTTCCGCATCAGTTGAATGCAGATCAGATGGAATGTCGGATGCCAGTTGCTGGTGATCTGTTTGAACGAGCATCTGCAGATCCACAGATTGAAAATGGGACTATGGGGTCAACGTTTTGTGTCAAAAGAAGATATTGAAGCAAGTGCGACAGCTAGTCTCAAATCCATCCCAAAGGAAGACTTCGCACAGGCTTTCCAGGAGTGGCAGTCTCTTTGGAGTAAGTGTGTATGTGCCCAAGGAAAGTACTTTGAAGGGGATTAAGGCCACGATATGCATACTGTATCCAGTCACCGGCCAGATTACAATTCTGGGAACTTTTTTATAGTCCCTTGTAGTACATCCTTAACTGAGCTTGAGATGTTAGTCTTGGATGTGTATCATGCATTTGTCAATTACAGATACATATATTGAATAGAATATATGAATAAAAACTTAGTACTCTGATTGGCTCATGGACTACTTCTATCTTTTTTTAATGCTGATTTGATGTAAAAATCATTGACTTATTTGGATTGTCTTATAATACTATTGATAGAATTATAATTAGTTAGTGTTTGTATTAATGTTCATTAATAAATGTTATTAATTATTTGTTTTTAATTTTAGGCTTTGAAAACATTGATCATTTGGGCTGTGTTTATGCACAGGCCTAAACTGGTGAAGATGCTTTGGAAAAGGACTGATCAACCAATTCATTTAGCTCTCATCATTGGAATGATATTTAAAAATCTTTCTAGAGAAGTTCGAGATTATAAACATTTATGTAAAGAATTAGAAGATGATAGCAGGTTAGTGGTAAAAATGAAATGTTATGTGTACGTTCATTTACTTGACTGATTAATTTTTAAAGATATGATTTATGGAGGAAGGGCCTCTGAGAAGAATTTTTAAGGTAGTTTTAGACTATTCTAAGCTATTTATTAACTTATAAATACTCTGGACAATAAAATCTAATAGCCCTGCATTTGATGTTAGTGATGCATCAAATAAAACATGTTCAATCATCTTATGTAATTTTATTATTTGACTTGCAATTTTAAAATTGCACTCTGTAATTTTTTTATTTTGTGTCTGCTCTCGTAATTATATTTCCATTATTTTTACGGAATTTTTTTTTTAAGATTAATATGTGGAAAAAATTGAATTTTAATAACCATAAAACAAATGTTCAGATTTTCATAGTTGATTTTGTCCTTAAGATTGAAGATCAGTACCATAAACATACTACTCTTAGACCAAAAAAAAAATGGAATAATGTGCTTTAAGGTGCTTAATTTTTTCTTTGCGATATAATGTCTCCAAAAATTTCTAAAGCCTGTCTCACTAAATGAAAAAAGCTGCAAGGCCGTATGGGAAAGCCACGTTACCAATTGTCATCTCATTCAGATCAACGCACAGCCAATAAACAAGAAAGTGAATCCATAGAGGCTAAAATGAAACTGAAACAGTGCTTCATGTTTTTGAGCACTACGCATGCGCAGTCGGAGACTGCTTTACGGGGCAGAGGTGAAAAAGTAGTGATGTGCTTTCTACACTGCCTTACAGCTCTTTTCATATAGTGAGACAGAGTATAGTCTATTCAACATGTCTGTGGAAGCAAAAAAAAAAACAAGTGTAAAATCCTGTTAGAACATACTTCAAGGGAACTGGAAATTTGTACATTAATGCGAGGTGTACGTTATTAAAATAAACAGGTGGTGGCCTTACAGTATAACAGAGGGACATCAGGAGTTCCAACTAGTTTCGCCATTTATTCCCGGCTTTGTCAAGGATATACAGCAAGAGGCATGCAAGCCTTTATATATACAGAACAGTGGTACAAGTTAAGCAATGAGCATAAATACATACAAGAAACAGTAGGATATAAAGCAAGGGGGCCAATGAAAAAAGGACGTAACGGCCAGTAGAATAAAATAGAATAAATACAAAAAAATGTTTTTGTTGTACACAAAAAAGAAGTTGTACAGAAGAATAAAAAACTGTTTCCTTTTTTCTGCCATTACGATTTGTAATTTTTGTGAATTGTTGAAATGATGCTCCGACTTACACGATTACAAAAAATTCCCTGACTTTTGCCGGTTACATAAAATTTCCTTACCTTTCCCAGTTTTCCCGGTCGCTAGTCACCCTGTTACATGCACATTTACTTAAAGCTAAAATTAAAATAAACAAACACATGATGATATGATCTTACCATATTGAAGATGGGCAATTGTCCGTCAAGTGAAGCTTTCCAATCTAATTGCCGCACAAATTGGTCTCGACTGAGTAGCATGCAGAAATTTCCGGGTTTATATATGCTACACTGACCAACCAATGAAATGTGAACTCGGCTTAATTAGCCCATTGGCCCAGTTGCAACTTTCGCATGGGCTGTATTGACAATCAGAGCAAGACATTCGAACGATGTACATTGTAATGATAATTTAACAAGGGAACGTAAAATTTGTCTGTTAATGCGAGGTGTACGTTAAAGTGAAGTATGTTATTCTGAAACTTTTTAGTATTAAAATACCTACATTTCGACTGGGTATTTTAAATTTGTTTGTTATTCTGAAATGTACGCTAATGGGAGGTACGTTTTAACGGGATTTTACTGTAATCGTAAATGCCTGTCAGAATAATGAAATAGTATTGGTATTAATAATTATTTTTGTACTTTGTTGAACCCCCTTGGGAGTGAATTACAGCAGCTGTGCTTTTCAGGATTGATGAAATGAAAGACAACTCACAAATATTCTGATGATCTGAGACCACAGATGTTTTTCAATGTTTCAATTTGCTCTTAGTAAAAGTCATATTTGGTTGTTCAGAAAGAAGCTTTTTCAACAATTTCCATGCATTCTCTATGGGATTCAAGACAGGTGAATTACCCACCCAGGGAAGCACGTCACTTTCAATCCATTTGCCATGTTATTCTTGATGCATGTGCCGGAGCTAAGTCATGCTGAAATATCATGTCCTTTCCGTCATTACCAAGGTTGTTGTATGACGGGATCAAAAATTGTCGAGTATCTTTTGACATACTACAGCATTTACTGTGATGTTTACGAACACCAGTCGTTCAACTCCTTATGTATTCATGCAACCCAGATCATCAGACCATGACACTATCAGGACGCTTGACAGTTTTCTTCGTTTTGATCAGAAGAAAAGCTTTGTTCTTCTTTCTCCAAACTTGGGCTTTGGTCACTAAACCTCAATTTGTCACTGAAGATGACTTTGGTTTAATCATCCACAGTCCAAAGCAGGTATTGTCGGCGCCATTGCAAACGTTTCTTCTTCTGGTGGATGGTGAACAGTGGCTTCTTCTTTGGAACATGAGATTTCATGGAGGTGTCGTCATGGTGTTCGCAGAGACACACCAATTCTGCCCTTCATCCATTTTGGAACATGAGATTTCATGAAGGTGTCGTCATGGTATTTACAGAGACACACCAACTCTTGCTTGGATGCTTTGAAGGGTTCTTTTTTCCACATCTAATGAAGAACTCTGTCATCTCGTTGCAAGGTTGAACCTTTGCTCCCACAGTTTTGTCTCTTGTTGAGGTATCCTTTTCCTCCACCATGCGTCTTCAGAATTTTTGATACAGCTGACTGTGAACAATTGAAAATCTTTGCAATTTCGGTTTGGATTTTTCCATCATCTCGGAGAGAGAAGATTGTTTTCTTTTGTAATACAGTGGTGGACAAAACTTTAAGACCGCTGAATATTTTGTATAGAATGAAATAAATACAAGTAGGATCAAATAAAAAAGGTATTTCTTAATACATTAATAGGTCAAGAATTAACACAAAAAAATTTCAGCTAATTGCCTTTTATACTTTTGATGATATTAACATTCATCCTTTCTGACCATAATCAAGAACAACCATAGAAAGTAACTATTAAATTGCTCTGACAATATAGTTATTTGTTTATAGTTCCTCCTTTGTTAGACAGAATGTCCATTAATCGTTGATGCATGGAGTTGGTGAGAATTTCCAATACATTTGGTGGAATTTTCTCCCAGCTTCTGAGAATGGGTTGTTTCAGCTCCTGACGGTTCAAGTATTGACGGCCATCCTTGTACACGCCCCGTACCATCATCCCCCATATATTTTCTATGGGTTTGAGGTCAGTACTTAATGCAGGCCACTCAAGAACATTGATTTTGTTCCTTCTACATCAGTTCATTGTAGAATGTGACCTGTGTATAGGGGAATTGTCCTGCTGGTATACCCATTTCTCAGTAGCAATGTTTGATCTCCATGGAAGCAGGTATTGCTCTAACAACTTCTGGTAGCCAGCAGAATTCAGGTGTCATTCACGAAAGCAAGCTCTGATTTCCCTCCTTTAGCAAATGCTCCCCATACCATTACAGACCCTTCACCTTGTGCACGCTTTGAAAACCATTCTGGTTCCGTTCTAATGTCATGCCAATAATAGCTAATGCCATCCGGCCCATCTAAATTGAATTTCTTCTCATCACTAAATACCGTAATGTCCCACAGCTTTGCATTAGTAAGATATTTTTGAGCCCACGCAATCCTCATGTCTTTATGCTGTTGTGTAAGACGAGGGTGTTCTTTTCTTTTGATGTACTTCATGTTAGCAGATTTGTGAAGCACTTGTCGAACAGTTCTAGTTGACACTGGCAGTTGTAAATTACAGATTATTTCCTTAGGTGTAGATTTTGGCTTCGCTGACTTTATGATGTTTTGTTTGTCACGAGCAGAAAGTTTTGATGGTCGTCCACCCGGATTTTTCTTCCCATAACTATCTCATTTTTGCAGATACGATTTGCACTACAGTCTTTGACCTGTTTAGAGCTGCTGCAATGAATCTTTGCGAACTTCCATCTTCATGATATGTAATAATTTTTCCTTTTTCAAAGTCTGTGAGTCTCTCACGCCGTGGCATTTTATCTACTGTTGAAATGTTAGCAAAATGCTTTGCTTAAATAGCATAAAAAGTTTAACATGCAAATTGGCTTCTACCATTAAATTAAAGGTGCCGGGTCATAAAGTTATGTTCACTGAATTAAGCATTCAGAACGGATGAATATTAATATCATCAAAAGTATAGCTGAAATTTTTTTTGTGTTAATTCTTGACCTATCAATGTATTAAAAAATACCGTTTTTATTTGATCCCACTTGTATTTATTTCATTCTGTACAAAATATTCAGCGGTCTTAAAGTTTTGTCCACCACTGTATATGTAAGGTAGTTTCTCTTGGCCATGATTGCTTACACTCTTGCTGATGCTACTAGATATATGACATCAAGATGCATTACTAATTTGCATTTTCAGATATATTAAAATATCTTCGATACCTAAGATACATAAATAGGATTATTCCATTATTTTGTCTTTAGAAAATGTTTTTATTTCTTAAAAAATAAAAATAATAAAACTAATCCACTTGTTCTTTGCTTCCACAGAGATGTGAAATTAATATAAAGGGTGTCCTAATGATACATATCCAAAATGAAAAACTGAGTAGAGGACCTCAATATCTATGAGAATCACCCCATGTATGTTATCCCAAATGTTACCATTATGGAGATATTAATGATTTTGTGAATTTGTCAGTAACCCCTACCTTTTTCCATTAAAACGTTTGTCATTTCGTGGAATTGTATTCTTTGGGCAACGTAGTATTAAATTTCAATAACATTTTGGATAACATACATGGGGTGATTCTTATAGATATTGAGGTCCTCTACTCAGTTTTTCATTTTGGATGTGTACTTTTAGGACTCCATGTATAAAATTGTTAAAGGATTTAATTGGTAATTTTTGGAGCGATTAAATTGTGAAGAACTGAATAAGCACCTTAATGCACATTATTCCATTTTTTTCCCCCTCACAGTAGTATTTCAGAATAGCTTGTATATATATTATGGTTGTGCACTCTATTACATTTGCGGTTTTAGAACTTGTACAGATTTCCATTTCCTTTTCCAGTAATTAAGATGGCACATTTATATTCAGCAGTTTACTGTATTCTGGGTGTTTACAAACTCTGTGCACAAACTTTCAGGGATGGTAGAGGTCCTTATTTTGAATATATTTTGCCAATAAACTGAGAATTGCAAATGAATCCTTGATACAGAAACAAAAATTTCAAACCCATGCATGTGAGACAGATAATGGTAATTTCATGAATTTAAATATTAAATAATGGTTATTTCCTTCGAGAAAAAGGTTGAATTAGCTGTTCAAGTAATTTAGCTGAATATCCACTTCCTCATTCGGGAAAAGCAACACTAACCTGTGGTAGTAAAAATGAACTGTTTTTCACAGGCAATGATCATCTGGCATACAGAACTGCAAATGGCAATGGAAGAGCTGCAGTCCGAATTTGTCACTAAAAGTTTTTGAACCTTCAGGTCTATGTATTTTCTCGATTGCACAGGAGGCTGACAATGGCAAGATGCTGTGAGGCATGCTTTGCTGCTTATGGGTCAACAGTTTGAATACCTTTTGTGATTTTACAAACATGTAATATTTAATGATGAAAAATAGGAGAGAAAATTCCACAGCCTGGATTCGAACCAGGAACCTTTGGCTAAGACCGCCAATGCGCCAACCAATTGCGCCACTGCGGACAGGAAAGCGAACTGCTATTTACATGACCTTAGGGCTATGAAAGCATGATTACCTACTCCTCAGGCTGGGACTATCTTTCCTAAGGTGTAATATTCATTAAAGAATAAGAAGTTAATCCTCCCGAGGAAAGTATAGAAAAATAGCGGAAGCCCTGAGATCATCTATTTTTACCCTTTTATCTCACTTTTTACCCCCCTCCCGAATTTTTTTTTTATCAACACATTTATTTTCTCGAACTTAGTATTTAGAAAATGTAAAAGGGCTCTACCTTCTTTCGTTTCTCATCATTTCCGATCGAATAATATATGACATGCCATATGTTGCCATAGTACTAAAGACCCAGTAACTGCCACCCCCACTATTCCGATCCCCATGGGACAATTTGGCCCAAACTTCATAGTTATGTTGACCTTGCTTAGAGGAATCTGCATACCGAATTTCACTCCTTTATATGCATAAATATGCGTAGACCTTTTGGTCCCCTCTAATTTCCGCCCCCGAAACTCTGACCCCAGTGAGCCAATCAAGACCAAACTAAATAGTGAAGATGCACATACCCGTAGTAAGCTACATTCCGAATTTCAACCTTCTACCTCAAAAAATGGGGAAATTATGAAGGGGACGGACAGACAGATGGACATTGTGAAAACAATAAGTAGCTCCATTCTTCCGCTACTTAATAATCCATAAGATGTTCAGTGAGGGTTTTATCATATACCATACCTCAGCTGTTCAAATTAATGATAAAAAATAGGAAAGAAAATTCCACAGCCTGGATTCGAACAGGAACCTTTGGTTTGCTATTATGTAATATTTGATTATTAAAAACGTTGTGACCATCAGTATCAAGTTTTCTAATTTCACGGTTTTCTGGAAATATATTAATGAGAGAGACAATATTATAAGGAAGTCTTAGACAGCCATTGTATGCACGTGTTTGACAATTTTTTTTATGCTTCATTATTCCGATAACGTTTTAGTTCACAATAAAAGGTATGTTCAAAAAGTATCAAACCTTTGGTCAGCAAAAATATAATTATACAAGACATTTACTCTAATTTCCCTTGGTAATGCACAGACTTATCCCAGTGGTCCCACCATTGTTGAAAACACTTCTGGAATGCATCTGTTGGAATGTTGTTCAGCTGGGCCGTCGCATTTTTCACATCTTCTCTTGATTCAAAATTCAACTTGATTCAAAATTCAAGCAGAATTTTCAACTTGGGGAATAGCCAAAAATCACACTGAGCCTTGTTGGGTGAGTAGGAAGTTTAAGAAAGCACAGGAATACTGTGTTTGGCCAAAAAGATCTGAATCTGATACAAAGAATGGGTTTGTCCCCAAAAGCCTGTTGGATCTTGTGAATGGTTTCTGCTTGAGTATTGCCAAGCTTTTGACCAAATTTGATGCAATATCGCTGATCAACATGTTCTGTCATTTTTGCAATTCACAATCCGATGGGCATCCGTTGCACTTCCTCACTCATACATCAGTTACCAGAGACTAACGCTTTCCGTGGCCGGGAAAAAATTCACGCTTTCTCGTGAATATCTCCTTCACATCTTGACCAAAAGAGGGCATCCCACTTCTTATTTGTTTCTGTGGAAAAAATTAAGATTGATACTTTTTGAACACACCTCGTATATAAAAATTCAATTAGTCTGTTGTTATTAATATCAGTACCCTTTTTGCAAAGCATCAGTATCACCTATCATATGATTTCTAAACTAGGGAATTCCAGATGATGGCTGTTGGAGTTTTAGATCTCAGTTTTCAGCAGAATACCTGCAGAGCTATGGATGCTCTGAATGAGAAGTCTTCTGAATGGAATTATCTCACTGTAGTTGATATTGCTGCTTTGGCTGGAAATGACCCATTCGTACGCCATCCATGTTGCCAAAAATGGCTGACAGATAAATTTCTTGGAAACTTTTACATAAAAGAAATGAAATGTGGCTTATGTGTTTGTCCAAGTAGTTTGAAGATACTACTTTCTGCTTTTTTTATATTTCCCATATATATGTGGATACAATTTTATGGTGATATTAAAAACATGGAAGATGAACTGGATGCAGGTAAAAAAATGTCTTTTGTTAATATATTCGAAAATATCTTAAATTGTGCAAGTTATTTAATCAAATAGATTTCTGTGAAATTTGTTACTTCCATTATGAAACAATTTGCAGTTTGATAAATTTATGGAGAATGTGTCAAAAGTTGCGCTGTTATTTTTATCACTTTGTATATTTATTTGTAGCTTTACAATGAAAGACCATCATGTTGCACCAGCTTAAGCTATCTTTCTGCCAATTCTTGTCCTTTGAGGCAAAGAACTCCTTCATTCCAGCTTCTACATTTGCCTGTTTGTTGAAATTTGCCCATAAAGGATATGGGCCATGGGCTAAAATAAACACCTAATAATCTGACAGCACTAGATCTGGACTGTATGTTGTGTGTGGCTTCAGTTCGATTCCTCAACTTACTAAAGTTTTCATTGAGTGTCTTTCTGCTGTCCTGGTGTAGGAAAGTACAACCTTTGTTCATTAATGCTGGGTAATTTTCTTCAAAATGACATACATAATCTGATCATACAGAATATAAGTTGGCTTGATCATTTGACCATGTGGAATAAATTCGTAGTGGAGTATTATCATTCTACCAGATGCAAAGCATCATCTTGTGTGGAAAGTGCCCATGTTCAGAAAGCTACCCCAGAGTCAACAACTGCTTTTGTCAATTAGGATGTCGAAATGCACCCAATTTTCTTCTTATGTAACAAATCTCTTGATGAAATGAACTCCTTTAGATCCCGGAACAGGTGGTAGCCACTGGATGTGAGGTCCGAACTGTAAGGTGGGTGGTTAAGTTATTCCTAACTAATCAGATCTTTTGTTTGGGAACAACTTGACCACCCACCTTACAGTCCGGATCTTGCGTCCAGTGGCTACCACCTGTTCCGGGATCTAAAAGAGATCATCGGCAGCCTGCATTTCAGCGACAATGAACAAGTGAAAACTCCATGACTTTCTTCACCTGCAGCAGCTTCTATGAAGTGATCATGCGGAAGTACATTGACTGCTATGACAAGTGCTTAAATAAACTTGGAAGCTATGTGAAAAAATAGTTAAAGGTACATAGAATCTGGTAAAGAAAAAAATTTGAAAATATATATAGTAGTTTTGTTTTTATTACAGAACGCACCTTACTTTCTTAAGAACCCTCGTACATAATCACTATTGTTATTGAGGCACTTGTCCTAACGAGCCACAAGTTTTTCTATGCCAATGTTATACTCATCTACCACCAGTGACGAAACCATGACATTATTGCTTCTCTAAGTGCTTCATCATGTTAGAAGTGTGTTCCCCCAAGAAACCCTTTCATTTTAGGGTAAAGGTGAAAATCACTGGGCCCCAAGTCGGGACTGTAACGGGGATGGTCTCATACAACTGCAGCAACACACAAAGAATCAAAACTTTTCAAGTTGGACGTTTTTGACCCTCCCCCTTATGGATGGTCAGTTTTTTAACTTTTTAATTTCTATATTTTTAAATGCATCCACAATCTCTATAGTTGCTGCTATAGTTAATTAGAAATTTAAACAAGACGACATGTGACAAAATGATGTGAGGTTAAAATATGGTGAGAAGGTTATGAACCAATGATATTCAAAATTTAACAAGTCAATTTTGACTCGCTGGTCAAAAAATCATAAATCAATTTATAGCAAAAGTTCCCATTTGACGCATAAATTGTGAGTAAGTGCAAACCTTGCTTTACTTTCTGGACGAGCCTCGTATAATTGGAGTTAAAAGCTTGATTATAGGTATTATGCAGGTATATTTTACAGGTATTTTTATTTTTCATATTTTTTCATTTATGTATGGATTATACAGGGTTATTCATAATTCCCTCCAGGATTTTATCAATGGATTGCGTAAAATCGAAGACAGATACACAAAAACACTCATATCAACAGATACACAATCTCTCTAAGTTTGTGGTGGACCTACAGATGCTCGATAGGTACACCTTTGATGACATGGCAGATGTCAGTCCTGTATTGCAATTCCTGCCACAGATCCTCAGGCAGATGTCAGTCCTGTATTGCATGATTCTGTCTTGCAGTTCTGCTACAGAACGTGGCACTGCAGGCCACCATTATCTTTGCATGATTTGTTTACTGTTTTGGGCTTCTTGTCTCACCTGCTCGATTGTCTCAAACAATGATCTTGGAGTGGTCTTTTTGAATTTCTTGAACCACATGAATAGTTTTGTCCATTGGTGCTTCCTTGTGATATTTTGCTTGAAATCGACCATTGAACATTCACAACAGATTCACATTTCACGAATTCCACGATGCAAAACACCAGCTTTTCACCAGTGAATGCTGCCAGATTTGTTGCTTAACGTTTCACCTGTCCTCTCGTGGCCAATTCTACAGGTACGCCATGGGACCTGTTGTAGATACAAACTTGGAGAGATTGTGTATCTGTTGATGTGAGTGTTTTTTGCTGTATCTGTCATAGTTTTAGCAAAATCCATTTGATAAAACTCCAGAGGGAATTATGAATAACCCCGTATTTTAACTAACTATGGGTCATTCCATATCAGTTCATCCAGGCCATGTCACCCACCTCTTCAGATTTTGAATTTTATTTTTTTTTTACATGTTGCTATTACCAAGTTATGAAACCATGCCAAATTATTTTGGCCTAAGTCAAATACTTTCAGAGATATAGAGTGTCAAAGTTTAAATAAATTAGGCGTTTTAGATATTTCTGCAACTCTGTGATGTCCGTGGCGCTTGTTATAAAAAAAATCATAACTCAGTTGAAAATGAAGATATCGGTACCATTTTTTTTTATTGTGTTGTGTAAGATATGCCAATTCTAGAAAAAAAAATAGCCTGTGTTCCTATTTTTACATGTAAAATTATTAAAAAATAAAATCAGCAGTGTTTTTCAATTTTTTAATCGGTGAACATATTTTTTTCAAAATTCGATTACAAGGTGAGGCAGAATAGTTAACAAGGCGAGTTTTTTTTTTAATAAACCTTAAATTATGACCTAAAATAGTAATAAATAAAAATAATGGTGTTTTATCTGCCTTTTGGTCTTTATTACATTTATAGGTCCCTCCTATTAAATTGTCAGAACTTAGCACAAATTCATACATAGCATGTGCTTATGATGATCACTGGTTAACTAGTGAAAAGAAACTGGAGCTGATACTCTAAACATCAGGAAATGATATTACTTGAAAAAATGGAAAGAAAAAATCTGCGACCTGGGTTCGAACCAGAACCTCGAAGTGTCATGCTCGATGCATCTACCAGTTTTTCTTTCCTTTTTTCAATAATGTCATTTCCTGATGTTTGGAGTATGTGCTCCAGTTTCTATTCACTATTTATTCTGTGCGTTCATCAAACTTTCTGATGGTTGGATATGAGAAATTCTTGATCTGTGAGCCAGGTGCCTATCTCCCATTGGGCTTTCCGCCATGACAACTTGGTTGTCTTTAAGACACATAGTGACAGCTTGCCTGTACGTGTGTCTGCGATATCCCAATTGGTAGAGATGTCGAGCATATGACTTTCGAGGTTCATGGTTCGAATCCAGGTTGTAGAATTTTTCTTTCCATTTTTTCAAGTAATATCATTTCCTGATATTTGGAGTATAAGCTCCAGTTTCTATTCACTATTTAACCAGTGATCATCATAAGCACATGCTATGTAGGAATTTTTGCTAAGTTCTGACATTTTTGGGGGGGGGGGGGGGGCGCTATAAATGAAATAAAAGCCACAAAAGGCAGGTAAAACCCAATTATTTTTATTTATTACTATTTTAGGCCACATCTTGTTAACTATTGTGCCTCACCTTGTAATTGAATTTTGAAAAAAATATGTTCAACCATTAAAAAAACTGAAGAACATTGTTCTTTTTATTTTTTAATAATTTTTTGTAGTTTTTGTAATTATTATATGTAAAAATAGGAACACAGGCTATTCTTTTTGGTTAATGTTAACTATCTGCACAATCGCAAACGCAAGTCCCACTCTCGGCCCTGCGGACCTCGCTGGTCACTGGTTTCCGTTACTCGAACGCCTTCGGCGTTCTGTCTACAACGTCTCACAATTCCTCACATTTGTAATTCATTTTAAACGATGAAATCTCACCAGTAGACTGGCTGGGCTAATTCTTATTAATATGAATACACTTACAAGTTATTTCTGTGTAACTTAGCACTTTTTTTTTTAGGAAACGTGTATTCCCACACTTTCGGGCGCCGTCTGGAATGGCATGTTTAAAGTTGAATGAAATTACATTCTTCATATTCCCACAGAAATTTCTCTAACTCGTCAAACAAAAGGAATCTATGTCCACATCTATAACCGGCAGCCGTAATTGGGGATGCATAGCGGCGATCAAAAGGCGGCCGCCACCCCTCCTTGTATCAGCTTTCGCACACGGACGGATGGTCAAAAGACATTGTACACAATTCATGGAATCAGTAATAAGAAGTTTCGTATTTAGTGAAGTGTGATTTCAATATTTGCGCGTAAACCGTTTACATGTACGCGAACGACTCCTTTGAACGATTCTCATTTGCCAAAGTGCCCTTCCCCCCCATCACTAATCATCCGCTGCACGAAGCGCATGCTGTGTCTTTCATCACGTCACTTTTCTTTTTCGAACATCGTGAACGGTGACAAGTCACGGCGCCGTGACCGTATCCACAATGATTTTTTTTTTCTAGAATTAGCATATCTTGCACAACACAGAAAAAAAAAAAAAAAAAAAAAAAAATGATACAGTCGTCCACTAGTCGGGAAATTCCACAAGTTGGCAATTTTTTTCCCTGAAAGCCAAGATGGTGGACAATGACTTTCAGTCAGGGATTTTTGCTAACAAAACTATATCAGTGATAATTAAAATATTCAAATTTTATAGTCCCCCTAAAGCATACAGATTATTTTGGGGAGCTATGAAAGCTAATTATGGAAATTAATATGAGAATTAAGATGAGGTGACTTTCTTCGAACTGGTTATTTTCCACGAATCTTGAAATGAAGGCCAATTATAGAGGCATGCCTCCCTGCATAAGTGGCTACGTTTTCCCTTAAAAAATTAAAACGCCGACTTGTGATTAAGGTTGTCTGAATTTTAAAAAAATATTACGATATTTAATTTTTTTTAATTTGGTTTATTTTTTTCTAGCAATCAAAAGCTAGATAATTTACTGAAGAATACGTATTACGAACCCATCTCGGCACCAAAGTATATGCGAATACCTATCTTTAATTGAAATGTGTTCCAAGTGTTTTATTATTGGAAATGCTTAGCACATAGCATCTTTAAACGATTTTTTTTTACTGTCCATCATATTGGAATTCCACAAGTCGGGAAAATCCACAAGACAGCAAGGCCCTGAACTGAAGTTGCCGACTTGTGGAGGGACGATTGTATTGATATCTTCATTTTTGACTGAGTTATGATTTTTTTATAACAAGTGCCACGGACATTGCGGAGCTACGGAAATACCTTAAATGCCAACTTTACTTAAACTTTGATAACCTATATTTTCGAAAGTATTTGATACTTAGGCCAAAATAATTTGGCATGGTTTCATAACTTGGTAATAGCAACATGCAAAAAAAAAAAAAAAAAAAAAAAAATGGTCAAAATCTGAAGTGGTGGGTGACATTTCTCTTTTTTCCTGAGTGATCTGATATGGAATGACCCCTATGCGTTTTTGAAAGTAAATTTCATTAAATATATATCTTATAAAAATTATTTAAAAGATCCTTCTATGATATTACCTGCACCATGGATTATAAAGCCAGCAGCATGGGAACATAGTAATTGGGACACTACGAAATCCAAATCTAGATATTATCGTCATTGGCCTCAACCACCTTTGTACAAGAAAGTATTTTATCTATGGAGTGCTCCTATCACAAAATTTTGGATATTTCAAGTAAGAAAAAAGATCTTCACTTATTTCATCAAGGTTTATTTTGTTAAGTTATAGTTGAAGATATTGACATCTGAACCTTTTCAACGATGTTAAAAGCATCATTACTGGATTTGCAAAGTCGGTCGTTCAATTCCCAATTTTTTCTAATTTTTTTTTTTAGCCAAGTCACAGAACCAGAATGTTTAATTTTAACCATCATTTTGGCCATGTTTCCAAAGGGAACCCATTGATTATCGTTTCTTCATAGCGCATCATGAGAAGTTGTTGTTACTATAGCCCTTAATCATCCACACAAGAGTTTTACAGAATAGAGAACATTAATTGATTTGATGAATATTACTCTAGATTTTTCCAAATTGATAGCAGAGCAGGGATATGTCGTGAACAGCGTGTACATTTCAATATTCTAATCGATGGCATTTCTGCCATGCTGTGCAAAGTGTTTTCAAGAGAGACATTAAGATACAGGAACATGACCAGAAATTTGCCATACTTTTTAATATTGAGATAACTGGATATTAATTTTCACAGATATAACTTATTTTTTGCAGCTGACTATGCAATAGAATTAATTAACAATAATTATATCATGCTTTATAAAGAATACAGAGGGTTGTTCCACGTTTATGGTGATGATTGTTAAAACGTCATAGCACGGGTTTGAAATCCACGAGGCTCATGAAATTTTACACGTAACAATCCATAACAATCGAATTCATCATTCCATTCTTCATTTTCAAGTTTTCTGCCAAAACGCCCTTTCCGCCACTTGTTGCTCTTATTCCAGAATAATAGAACACTGTAAATGAAAAGGTTTTATTATTTCCGAGAATGATATAGCAAAATTTATTAAACACAGAAGACAAATGGATCCAAACAATCAGCAATGCAGCACTGCTGAATGATAAGCATACCCTCATTTTGCCCTCACTAAACTTAATATTTGAATAGTGAAGAGGTTATCCTTAGGGAAAATCTTCCAATGCAATGGGCCATTGCAAGCAAGATTGAAACCTCTACTGCATCGGTAAACCATATTATTCATCGAGATTTGAAAGTAGAACACCATCATGAGACCCGAGTTCACGCATTGTTACCAGGACACATTACAGAGAGATGAATTAACAGCAGAAAAAACTATGAATGCTATTTGGCGGGTGAGAAATGGAAGAACATAGTCTTTTTGGATAAGGCTTGAGTCTACTTATTGAGAGATGGCAAAAGACAGGCAATTTTTTATTAATCATTGGGTGATATGACTCGATTTCACTGGTGTGTCACCGCAAGGAGAGTTTTTTGAAAGGATTCATGGTGGTTGCAGGGTATAGCTGCAATTGGCATCTGAATATCTAATGCTGCCTATTATCAGGAAAATGTCTTGGAACACACAAATTGTAATGATATCCCACAGATATAAGGCCCTAGGACGAAGGACGTATAAATCCACTAGCACAGTGGTTCCCAAACTTTTTCAATTCGCGAACCCCTTTCATGAAGATCATACTAGCGCAACCCACTAACTTATAAAAATACAAACATACATGCATACAATACAGTAATCTGTCATTACAGAAAAATTTTGGCGAACCCCAGTTTGGACTAGGACAAACATCCAGCCACACTTCCAAGTCGACTGCCCAGTACTGTGCTTGAATGGAACAAAAAACTGGGATTAAAGTTATCCCATTCTCAGGCATCTGTGTCAAGTCACCCGATATCTCTCTCATGGATTTTGTGGATTCGGTCTCCTTAAAAGAGCTCTTCATGTAAGATGTTCCAGAAGACTTTCTGGATTATGGAAAGCCTGTCAAGAGGAGTGGAACAGAATCCACCTCGTTGTTCTTCGTAGAAGCCTCTTACAGTAGAAACTAAGATGTCAAGCGATTGTAGCTGTACTCAGACCACAATAGGTGGTGGAGAAATGGGTTCCAGTAGAGCTATAGCAAGTGTATTCTCATCACCATAAAACATGAAGCAACCCTCCATATTTATTATTTATATTATTTCAGGGCTCTCGTGTCTCGTACTTGTGTGTTGATGTGGGATGGGAGCGTTTTGGTAACTCTTGCTCAACGATAACGATTTTTCACTGAGTTCCAAATTAACATAAGTAATATAAACTAAAAAATTGAATTGATGCGGGTTCAAGAGTAAAGAGGTGCGAAGTAAATTGCATGGAGAGGCGAATGTGTGCGAGTAAGGTGCATGGGTAGCGAATAAGTACGAAGATATATCAGAAATAAAAAAACAGCTCAAGCTTTAACGCAAGTGGAATAACAACTAAAAAATACATCAAGATAATAACATAAACAATAAAACGTTATGTTATGGCAACAAGGCAACAAAAGAGAAACAGTTGTCATTGTTCCCAAAATAAGAGCTTCTGGCATTAACACCTCCATATTTATTATTTTATTTCAGAGTTCTTGTGTCTCATCCCACTTTTTTTTCCTATATCCATCATTTCTTTATTTATAATAGGGATTTTCAATTGTAAACAGCTTCATGTTTGTCTTAAATTTGCTTGTCTTTCTTAAGTATTTGTAAGAATTTTATATTATTATTGATGTCTTATATTTAGCTTTCGTTTTAAATGATAACTATGAAATTGAATTTATTTTGAATTGGCATACTCGTATTCTGCAGATTCTAAAAAATAATTATCTTGTTATAAAGGCAAAATAAATAAAGGCAAATTTTCAATTTACAGGTTACCTATTTCTTGTATCTAGCTTTTTTCAGCTTTGTAGTATCAATGCCTTCTTGTGGGGATCTTTTATTTGATTTGATACTCTGGAATTGGACTTTACTCATTTTAATTGATGTTATAAGAATGGCTTACATTCAGTCACGTGTAAGAATTGTTTCTTATTTTATGTTTGTCTTGAAGTAGTTTTTTAATGCTTTTCAAAATCTTTAAGATGTTTATTTCTCTATCTGAACAATAGAAATTCGAAAGCATCCCCATCTTTACAAAATATTTGGAAATAATTCTCGTGATTTTCTTCCTGGTTCTTTATATGCTATTACGGATTTTAAAAAGCCAATTTATTATTGATCTCTTTTCTGAACCGAAGCAAGTTCGTAGCGCATATGCTGCTCGAGTCATTCTTTGCCTTGGGCTTTTGTATTTTTACTTGCGATTGATGATTATATATTTTCCTATCAGTCCAACACTTGGGCCACTTTTATACAGAACAAAACTGATGGTAAGTTAATTATTATAAAAAATTTGTTCAAAAGGTAACCACAAAGTCTGTCCTTAATAAAGAAAATTAATAATAATAATAATAATAATAATAAAAATAAAATACCGTAATTATCGGTGTATAATATAGTAGTATAGTATTTCAATTATTTCAAAAAAAAAATCCCTGGGAGCTGTTATCTTTGGTAATATTTTGTTAGCATGTTTGCAAATTTGTCATCACAAGTCATTAGGAGAAAAGAAGTTCATTTTTTAAATTTTAACTGAATGCACAGAATTTGCTAAGGTTTTTCGTAGACATTAAGGAATTTCAGTTTTTATGCTGAAAGGTTTTTTTTTTCCTGGTGAATTCAGTCGCTAAAGCGGGTTTCACAAAAAAAAAGTTAGCGGTGACAGCCATGGTGCTGCAAACCTCACGGATCCGCTTCCGAAAGCAGCAGATAGTTGATGATAACCGCAAACGTTTCTCGTATCTGTATCTGCTGCTGCATTCCGATTGGTCAGTGGTTATGATGCCATACAAATCACAACAGCAACTCCTTGGTTGTCCACCATTGATCGCCCGCTTGCCGTGTTCATTCTATTTTCGTGCAGGTTCAAACTGCCCCTAACTCTGTCTGTGCATGGTTATGTGCTTTTGCCTTCCCAGAATTTACATGTAATTCAGTTTTTCTGAATGGTTGAACCACTGCTGCTGACGCTGCCACTGCGCAGGTTCAACATGCTGAACTTTGTCCGCCTGCTCTGTGGATGATGTGCGGCAGTCAACCGCTCGGTTCGAAAAATTGTGAAATGGTTTGCAGTGCGGTGCCCAGATCCGCACGTGGCAAGGAATTTGTGAAACCTGCTTTAGTTGTGATATCATTGTATTAATTCTGTTCTTTACATTGTAAATGTTTAAAAGCTGCAGGCAAATAAATTGAAAATAAATAACAAGCATTATTTGAAAATTTTCTTCAATGTATTCCTGATCTTTTAAAACACAAAACTGCTAAATCCTTATCATAGCTAGAGAATAAATAAAGGTGATATTGTTTTAGACCCAGAATCTGAGTGACATCTGAATCTGGCCATTATAATTGCATCCTTTTTTATGGGAGAGTCAAACCATACTTTCTAATCGTACAACTCGTCGTATGAAGGTGATCGAAGCATCAAATAAAAGAGTTCGATGAGGGAAGAAACAATAATTGTTATAGTGAAAAAACAATTACACCCAAGCGTTAATTCCTACTTTCTCACATCCCATGCATCCAGCTTTTTGTTTGTCCCACAGCATCCTGCATACAGCTTATCTCACATGTGGAATTAAACCATTTCAACTAACCTTTTTCTGCTTTATTCGCCATCTGAGTATCTCTGGAAATTAAATAAAATTTTCACAACAAAATTGACGATTTTAACACATGACAAGTAAAATTGTTTGCTTTACCAAAGCCTTTCAATGTCAAGTCTGCTGGAGACGATGCTGCCTGCCTCACTGCATACTTCGAAATTTCCTCACTTACAAGGGAATCCCTCGAACATGTATGTCACAGATTTCCACCAAATTGAAAAATGTTACTCATCTGAAGCTACTATAGATGCTTGCAAAATAAGAGAGTGCGAAATTGTGTTTCTTTCAAAATAAACCGCGAAAACGAAAAAATTTCAGCATACACGGCCATACAAAGACTCCATTGTTAAAGCGGTTCGGCTATGTGGGGTTCCCTTTGTCAGAGGTATTAGTTGATTTTGACAGTGACTATAGTGACTCCCATTTGTGATCTATAATAAAGACATCTTTCCACGTTGTTTTTTTATTACCAACCTTGGTGGCTCAGTGGTTGCGTGATTGCCTCTGATGCCCGAGGACACAGGTTCAGTCCTGACCGAGGCTGACGAGGTTTTTTTTCAGGGAGAAAATCCTGAGATCACACACTTCCTTCGGAAGAGCTGCATGTTAAAGAACCTTTTGCTGTGTAGTCTTTTGCTGGCTGCACATTAAAGAACCCTTGTGAGGCAAATTTGCGGCCTCTATAATGCCATCCTGATAGACCATAGTAGTTGAAAGGTGGCTTAATACCAACCAAACCAAACCACTTTTTTTTTTTTTTTGTGTGGAGCTGATTCATCATTGGGAAAAGTGTGTGGTCCCAGTTGGGATGTACAGGGTTTGTCCGAAAAGTAATGTCAGCGAGTCGATTAGAAGACATTTATTGATCCGATCGGTACAATACATTGAAAGGTTTCAAAATGGGCTCCTCCTGCGTCGATACATCGCTTCCAGCAAGATTTTATTTTATTTTATTTTTATTTTACTTTATTTATTTTATTAATTGATTGTATCCAATACGTCCATCCGGGGCCTGTATGGCCAGAGGCCGACGAGTTGGGTCCCTGGATGGACCTGGATTAACGACTGCTGTAAGATGGTCGCAGCAGCTGGGGGGGTGAAGATTGTTTCTCACTGATGGTCGCCCATCCAGTGACTAGCGTGCTTGATGTTGCTTAACTTCCTTGAAGTTTTGGATTCAGTGGCAGCCCACCAGGCTACGGCCTCCCCCGTCATCGAAGGCGTCACAGTAGGCCTTTTCCGGAATGTCTTATAGAGCCTTGGTGCAAGCCTCTTTGACTTTGTCAACTGTCCCAAAATGATGTCCTTTCATGGGAGTTTTCAAGCATGGGAGCAAGAAGTCGGCGGAAGGGGGGGGGGGGCACGTCAGGACTGTAGGGTGGCTGGGGAGCCATTGGCATCATTGAATCGGGCACCAGATCTTTGCACATTTTTCTCATCTGCAGATTGTTCATCACAATCTCGTGAACGGTACTTTTTGGAATGTTTAATGTCTGTGCCACCAAACATTTAGAACATTTCACATGTGTCTTGAGTTCAAGAGTTCAGTCACATGCGTCACATTTTCTTTGATGGTGGTCGTTGATGGCCTTCCAGTGCAGCCTTCATCGCTGACCTCTTCATGACCTTCAAAAGATGCCTTGTGCCACCGGTAAACTTGGCATTCCGATAAACAATCATCACCAAAGGCCGTCTTTATCATGGGAAAAGTTTACACTGCGGGCATGCCGAATTTCACACAAAACATGATGGCAATCCTTTGCTCAATCGAGTACTGCATCGCGGCTTGCACGGGAGACAAAAACAAGGTTCACAAAAATGCCTGTTCTTACTCTCCGGATGGTCGGAGACGATTGAGCGAGTGCATGCGTAAACTGACTCCTCCCTCCACCGATCCCCACCACTCCGAGCGCGCTGCAACGTGTACAGAGGGTTGAGTACATTACAACTAAACGATTTGCAAGTCTATGAGAAACCCTGCTGCCATGTTCAATAATGTTCTATCTGGTGCCCATTGTGTTGAACTATAGCTCTGCATCACAGTTTCTATTCAATGAGACTTTGCCACAGAGAATTTAGGTCAATCTGTGCCGACCCCTCTTCACAGGCTTTCTAGACTGCCCAATATACGAGGACATCTGCTTCCAAGGGTGTGTTTCAGCAGTCCAAGGCCACAATAATCCATGGGGAAGGCGTCTGGAGATTTCACGGGTATGTCTTCAAATGAAATTGAATGTATGCCCGTCTCCTGTTCCAGTGTTCGCAAATGGGCGACTGTTGACTTGGTCGTATGACTCGCAGCTTTATCCTGATGCACCCATACCAGGTTTCAGACGCTTAACCAGTCGGAGATTTTGTGGATTATGTTGTGTACCATTGACTGTGATACCCCTACCTTACTTGCGACAGCCCATTGAGTTTTGGGATTTTCTGCAGAGATGAGACACCTGACTTTGGCTCAACCTTCGGTGTTCTCTTTGGAGTGGGTCATTGTCTCGAGGGTCCAAGTTCATCCAACATTGCTGGTATTACGGTTTTTCTGTTTTTATTTAGTAAGTTATAGATTCCTGCCTTTGAAATGGTGAGACCCCTGGATTTTCATTGTTTTATAATCACGGAATAGGGCCACTTCTCATTGGAAAGTGCATTTATTTATCCTTCCCAATATCTATCGAATTTCGGCGGCATTCTCGCAGGTGGCATTTGTACAACAATTAAGAATGATGAAGCAATGTCCCCTTTATAACTCCTCATGACCGCGTAGCCCTGTCAAACATGTGGCTGGAGAATTTGGATTTGTAAATCGTTTAGTTGTAACGTACTCAACCCTCTGCATTCACTTCACAGTAAAATCAATGACATTACTTTTTGGACAAACCCTGTAATGTAGAGAAGGACTAATCATTCTTTCAATGTGCATGACCAAGGCTTTCTTCCGTCATGGTGATTGTAAGGAGTTTACTATTGACTTTGTAGTTTATGATAAAGAAAGTGCCCTTCCTGGCATGAATTTAAGGAGGCTTGGCTGCATTTAACTAACATTTTTTTAAATTTATATGTTTGTAAAGATCCTGAACTTTACCATTTACAGCAGTGAGTATTGTAAATAATTTAAATTGAAAAGATTATTTCTCAAGAATTACCTGCATGAAATTTTGGAATTTGATTTTGTTTTTGCAAAAGCTATGTAATATATTTTTTAATCTCTTATAGATTGAAATTGATTTCATGCATTTTATGCGTTTGGCAATGTTAATAATCATTAGCAGTGGGATAGTTATTCATGCTGTGGTCTATCCTGATTATCCAATGGGAAAAGAATTGTTTAGGAGAGCATTTCACAAAACTTGGGTTTCCATGTTTTTTGCTCAAATTGAAGATCTTGAAGGTAATGAAAAATTATTTAATTTGTTTCTTCTAAGTATAGGGAACATAATTTTGTTTAAAAATATTTTATTTGTATTTAGAGGACCAGAAGTGTAAGCCAATTACTATAGCATATCTGACAGCAAATGAAATTACTTGCCATATGGGTGACGGTAAGGAGAATTTTTTTTTTTTTTCTCTCTGATTTTTGAAATGCTGACTCAGTCGAATGCGGTGGTTAGGAGCCAGATTTCAGCTACTGTGTTAAATGAATCTCGTTAGATCGAGCCTTGCCCCCATCCCAACCCACTCCCCGTGCCTATATGAGCATTCGTGTGGAATAAAATACATATGACAACTGTTAATTAGAAGATCAAAAGATTCAAACTATTTATTTTTATAAATTAAATGATATTACAAAAATATTACAAATAATTCGAAAAAACACAAAAACCGCTGAAGACTTAAAATAAATTTTACTAAAGACACGATCAATCTGTTGTTTAACACCATCTCTCCTCTTAAAATTTGCCGGGCAGGTGGCCGAGAGGGCTAGGGCATAGGCTTTCTAGTTCTCAAGTCCACCTGGCTGTGGGTTCGAATACCACCATGGGCATGGATGTTTGTGTTTGTCCCGGGCTGTGTACAGATATAACTTGTGTAAAAGGCGCAAAATGACCTTAGTAGTCGACGCCTTAATTTCTAGAACCCCCCCCCCCTTAAATTTTTTTACCTTATAATGATCACAGATTAAGCTAGTACAGCAAGGTAAAAAAAAAAAAGAAAGGATATTTTTTTTATAGGAGGCGCTACCCAAAATTTCTGAGAATTTTCTTGTAAAAAACAGAAAACGTCGTACCTTGCACCCTAATTTTCCCTGTTTTGGAAGCAATCCTGGAAGTCCGAAGGCTGTAGGGTGTTCAAGACCAGTTGCGATTCCACTTGAATATCTTCAATCGACAATCCCTTTAAGCTGTGCTAGCGTGCTTGGAGGGCACAGATTTTGCGCTCGTAGCACACAGATTTTTAGCTCAGTGCACGCTATGAACCTGCTAGTGCAGCTTAGCGGGAACATTGTCTTCAATGGAGTCAAAAAGTCGCCCTTTCATTTTAGGGGAGAGGTAGAAGTTGCAGGGAGCTAGGTCAGGAGAGTAGGGAGGGTGTGGGACCATTGGCATGTTGTTTTATTTGCCAGGAATTCCTTTACAATGAGTGAGATGTATTCAGGTGCATTGTCATGGTGGAGCAACTAGTCTTTGTTCTTCCACAACTGGGACCATTTGCTGAATATTGTCCCTTAGTCTCTTCTAAATCTCTCAGTAAAACTTCCTGTTGACAGTCTGACCAGGTTGAATAATTTGGGAATTCGCAGAAGCACAAGAACATGTTGCAACACAAACAGCACTAATTCGCAAAGAAATTTGGCTACGATCATGAAACTTGACAGAGCAGCAGCTGAAAAGTGCACCAAGAGCCCTCTAGCAACAGAATCTCATACTGCTTTTGGCTTGGGTGGAACGTTCAAATTCTCGGATAATTGGGTAGCACCTCATGTTTCCAATTTGTTATTAAAATGTTTACAACCCTTTTTTTAAATTAAACAATTTTTTTTATTATATGTATACATCATTGTCTTTTTAGCGGAAGATTATACATGTCCAACAACAGGAGTGTGGCCCTATGTGATGACTATTCAGTACTTAGTGATAATGAAATTAATTCTCATGACATTAATATTTGTAATGTTTAGGTAAGATTAAAGTGCAATTAATTACAATAGTGGAAATGAAAAGCTTATACATGTACTATGAACAACTGAATTGTGTGAATTTAGAGATAAATTTGGGTATATATTGTTTCTATGTCAGTTGATTAAAATTGTCTACAGCTTTATTTTAAAAAAAGAAAGAGTTACTGGTTATTGGTGATATGCTTATAAAGGATACATACAGTAGCGCTCAAAAAATAGTACACTTTATGTTTTATGATTATAACTTCTAAAGTATCGAATTTTAATTAAAGAATTTATAACAATTTATAGACTGCATAAACATTTGAACATTGAAATAAATTCAAACTCTTTAGAGTTAATTAATATTTGAAGACTCATCCATTTTTGATAGAGGTGAGATCATAAAATAGTATACACTGAGTTTTATGTAGATTTTTCGCATACTCTCTATATTGACGTTGGCATTTTGCTGTTGCTGACAATATTTAACATGTCACTTCGAGTTCATCTGCCATCTGATGCAATCAACAATGGCAACTCGTACATCTCAGTTTCAGAGCAATTTCAAGTTCCAAAGTCCACGGTGACAAGAATTTTTCAGCGTTTTCGCAAGGATATGTAACTCGTAAGCCGGGGTCCGGCCGACCAAAATCAACAACTCCACAAGAAGATAGTCTTGATACGGCTGTCTAAGGCTGACCCGAAGAAAACTGCAGTTGACCTTAATAACGAAATGGCAACCTTCAATAATGTTAACGTCTTTGAATTCTACTCCACCATGAAAAGACGTCTGAGGGATGCGGATTTGTTTGGTAGACGTCCCGTGAAAAAACCTTTGATCTCCAAGAAGAACTGGATCGCCCGCCTCAAATTTGCCAAAGATCATTTGAAGTGGACATCCAAAGAATGGAGTAAAGTGCTTTTTAGCGATGAATCAAACATGGCACATATATCTAATACGTACGCCATCCAGCAAACTATAGATTTGATTCAAAATACCAATTACCAACTGTTAACATGATGGAGGATCCACTATGGTATGGGGTTGTTTCAGTCATAAAGAGATAGGTCCACTGATAAAGATTGATGGAATAATGGACAATATAGTACATGTATACATATAAGAATATCTTAAAGCAGGGCCGTCCAAATCGTGCACGTCGCCTGCGTGCAACATAAAAAGCTCGTGGGCAAAGCCAAGGAAATAGTCCAAAACTCAGGAGGGGAGTGGATACAGTTTTTCCAATGGAGTAAAGTTCTTTTTAGCGATGAAGTGAAGTTTTTACTATTTGGATCTGATGGTATCCAATATGTATGCCACCTAGCAAACCATAGATTTGATCCAAAATATCAATTACCAACTGTTAACATGATGGAGGATCCACTATGGTATGGGGTTTCAGTCATAAAGGGATAAGCCCACTGATAAAGATCGATGGAATAATGGACAAAATAGTATATAAGAATATCTTAGAGCAACATATGCTTCCTTTTACAAAACAAATATGCCTCGTGGATGGATTTATCAGCAAGACAATGATTCCAAACATACTGCTGGTGTGGTCAAAGACTGGTTCAAGTCAAAAGAAGGTACGACTACTGGAGTGGCCAAGTCAATCGCCAGACTTGAATCCTATTGAGCATATGTGGGAAGAAAATTAGACTGCAGCTGCAAGTCACAGAAGGCACAAAATTCACTGGAAAAATTTGAAATTTTACGAAAAGAATGGGAAAAAATTCCAATGGCTAAAATCACTAAGTTAATTGATTCAATGGCAGCCTGGTGCAAAGCTGTTATTGATGCAAAAGGATTTGCAACAAAATATTGATCTGCTAACTCTTTTTTTTTATTGTATTCACTTCCTATTTTTGGGATTTTTTTTTGCGTGTGTACTATTTTATGATTTTTGTATTTTATCAGTTTAATGGTGTCCTCGCAAATAGAAATAACAATACCTTATTTCTAGTTTTTCTTTTGTATATTTATATAGATACAGAGGGTTGACTCAGATAAAATGAGACGACTTTGCAGTTCTGTTACGATGGTGTAATACCATAGCGCCACCATCGGTTGTGTTCGATGTGAGAACCACGTTGTTGGACTATCGCCCGGCACCATAATTTCCACTGAAGTAGGCTGAGTTTGAGGGACTCAACGGGAAGTTCGTTCCACACGTGCTGACACACTTTCCTTAGCCCATCAACGAAGGCTGGGGCTTGTTTCTGGTCTGCTTCTCTGCTCGTCCACATTCATTAGATGGTCGCAATTTGTTCTTTTTGATTATTCGACCCACAGTAGCTTTGGATACCACAATACCATTTCGTTTGCATAATTCTACAATGCACGAAAGACTGAAGTTAGCGTCGGAAAGGCCAAACATGTACCTTTCCCAAAAAGCTGTGATTTTGGAAGCCATGTTTCAGCACGAAATGTCCCAAATAACAGCAACAGGTGTATACAAAGCTAATCCCCATGAATAGTGGACGATTCATGCAAATCACATTCCGTCAAGGTCATACGCGGCGTTTAAAGTCGTCTCATTTTATCTGAATCAACCCTCCGTAATAAGTATACAAAGTTTTGTTATATGTTCTTGATTTTGAAAGTATTATAGCAATAAACATGAAAGTGTACTATTTTTTGAGCACTTCTGTATGTAAGCTATTAGTTAGTAACATTAGTTAAATCCTGCAGTTAGTATGATTAATTTCACAAAAAATAGCATACAATGTCACTTATTATAATTGTCTTGGAGAACTTTCCTCTGGATAATCCTATGTGGTCTGAACACAGCGTCATCTGACCTCCCTTTATACCCCAAGGTGAATCTGCAGTGAATTCTGGGATCACTACCTGGTGGCTGCCAGGAAATTACACAGTTCGACTTCCGGTATTGTTGTAAACCCATGCTACTGAATACACAAGTCCACTGGGAATACAATACCCAAGGCAACAGGCAAGGCAATAGATAGCCCAAGTAAATATAACTATATAAGTCCAAGCATTGCCAAGTATCCCTGGGAGATTATCCGAGTATCACCACTGGCGCGTTCATCCGCGCACTTCCTTGACCTGATCCACACAATTGATAGTGGGGCTTCTGTCCAATTTCTTCGACCTTAGGGGCTTCCGTTCTGGGCTTCTAGCTTTAGGTCCTTCTGTGCTATTTAGTCTTGGGCTATTTTAGAATAGGCTGTTCTGTCGGGGCTTTTATTTTGGGGCTGTTTAGGCTTGGGCTATTTTGACTGGCCATGATCAGGAATGAACCGTTTTGTCAAGAAGTCAATGTATCATGCTGAATTCACTGTCTGGGTCAAAAATACGGGCCCAAGATGTCATGATCACACAAACAACACTAGACAGTGATCTTTTGTGGATGAAGAGGCTTGCCAGTGACCATTTCAGGTTTCTCGCTGCCCCAAATCTGAAAATTTGATGCAAAAAATTTTTTTCAAAGACAATAACCACACTCCATATATAAAGTTTCTTTGGACCCCCGAGCATGCCCACGACATTTGATGAAACTAGTGTTCCCATTAACGAGCTATTCAACTAACAGATTAGCAAAACCCATTGAAGCAACCTGTTCTGAATATATAAATAAAATATCTGATACTTACATTTGTCCTCTATGTAATGCACTATTCACTTTTCGACATAGTCCCCATCCCTTTCATGCATTGTGCCAATGTGTGACTAGTCAGGTGAACATGTTGGAGAGGAATTCCGGGAATGTTATTGAGACCAGGATTAAATGGCAGCTTTGGACCCTCTTCTGCAGCACGATAACGCCCACCTGCATACGATTGCTACACACAAGAGGCAGTTCAAAGATGAAAGACTTTGCACCTTGCGACTTTCACCACTTCCCAAAGAAGAAAGAGCACCTTAAAGGGTATGAGTTGCGTTCTGACGACGAGGTGAAATTTGCCATTCAATATTCGTGTTGACAATAACCTCGAAATTCCTCTTCAATGTGTTCACACGACTAGTCATGCATTGGCGCAATATGTGGAAAAGTGAATAGTGCATTACATAGAGGACAAATATAAGTATCAAATACAAAAAGAATTTTGAAAATCGGTTAACAAATGAAAAAGTTATGGACCAGGAGGCAAAAATTTTTGAACAACCCTCGTATATGCAAACAGTTTTATTAACCTTAGTCAGCACGGCTTTTCCCCTGGGTGAAGCATTGATACGGGCTGCTTTGATCTTTTAGATCATATGACATATGAAATGGATGGGAATAAGTTCGTGACTGCCCTGTTTATTGACTTTATGAAGGCATTCAACACAGTTTTCCCCATTTATTGATCCGGAAATTAGCTGGGTACTACAGTCGTACCCGGATAATTCGAACTCTGATAACTCAAATTCCCAGTTAACTCGAACAATATTCTAAGTCCCACCCCCCAGAGCAATTGAGTTAAAGAGTGAAATTTCTATTATCTAAAACAAATTTTTTTAATAAATCCTGGATAACCTGAAGAAAGTTTTCATTTTAGTGAATAGGTATTCTTAAATTTAAAGCAAACACTACCTTAGAATATTTTAAAAATTAATAGAATACTGACCAAATTCAATTCTTCATTAATTTTCATGTTAAATCCAGGAGCATTTGAGTGACCCCCCTTCCTCCCTCCCTCCTCATGAGCAGTCAAATAAGTAGGCCAAGTGCACATAAGAAGATCATGAACTCTTTATTTTTATAAATTCAAAGATATTCCAAAAATGTTGAAGCCATTCGAAAAAAATACGAAAAGTAATGAAGAATTAATATGAAAATAAAACTTATAGAGTTTGACTTGTACAAATTTTGTACAGATTTACAGATTTTTTTTTTTTTCATATTCTCATTTTAATCTTTGCATATATTTTTATGTTAATTATAATCATTTTGAATTCCTATGTTTTTTCCCTTTCATCAGTGCTACAGAATTGGAGAAGACAGCGGATTCTGCTGCAATTTGGAAATGTCAGCGATATAGTCTTGTTCTAAATTTTTCTACACAGTTACGTCTTCCTCCACCTTTCAATATTTTCAGTTATTTAATAATAATTTTAAAGTGTCTTTACAAATTGCTTTGCTGCTACTATTCTCCTTGCTTCTGGAAAAAGTTTAGAGTAAGTTGAATACAACAACTTTTAGCAATCAGTTTATTTATTTTTTTTTTTCTATAGCCATGAAATTTTTCTATGATTAACTAGTAAGGACATAGTTGAATTTATCTATAAAGGACACTCATGCAGTAATGGTGATTAAAAAAACAAACTGGTGAAAATACACTAAGATCTTGTTTTACAAAGATTTATTTCACAAGAATTCACTTTTACAACTTCTTCTTTGTTATCCTATACCTCTCTGATCGGACTCGGTGGCTCAAGGGTTGCTGATCGCCTCTGATGCTCGAGGACGCGGGTTCGACCCCGGCTGAGGATGACGAGGATTTTTTCAGGGGGAAAATCCTGAGATCATGCGCTTCCTTCGGAAGGGAAATAAAGCCGTTGGTCCCGTGTAGTCGTTTGCTGACTGCACGTTAAAGAACCCTTGCGAGGCAAAATTTGCGGCCCCTATAACGCCGTCCTGAAATGACCATAGCAGTTGAAAAATTGACCTTTCTGCCATCTGTTGGTCAAATCAAATCTGTGTGTCAGTGTCAGTGAATCTTGTTCAAAATGCTGCTTATAATTATGGTTTCAAGATAATCTTATTTCTTTTGTATTGTTGTACCTTAACCTAATCAGTTTGTTTATAAAAATAGTGATGGGCCCTCATTGCAAAACCTGGCAAAAAAATCACAAAAACAGCTTTGACACTGAAATTTTGGTGATTAGAAGACTAACAGCCCTAGAAACAGTTATAAATGTATATACTCAGTTCATTTCATCATAATCACGATATATAAAAGGGAAGGAAAAATTCCAAGACCTGGATTCGAACCAGGGACCATGAATTCGCTGCTGCTGCTCTAATCAATTGAGCTTTCGGGGACAGTGAACCACAATGCTGTTACGATGCATTTATATGGACTTCCTGAAGTCACAAGATAGCTCAACTGACAATGCAGGCCCCCGACTCGAAAGTCTGGAATCCTCCTTATCCCTAATCTCCTCCTCTTTGACTTTAATAGAAGTAAGAAGGATTCCCCAGATTGCTCATATTGTTCATCAGGTGTTACGGCGAACTTTCACAGACATATGGGGTTTCAGCCGACATTTCCCAATAGTTAATCCCCTTGCTCAATAACCCTGTAAATTAATAGAAAAAAAAACCACCGTCCCATTTCTTCTTTATTTGCCAGATGCCCGTTCTCATGCATGATTATTAAGTTCAAGGTGCTGATTTAATTCAAGATAATTTATGTTCATGGTACAGCTTTAAGAAATAAAAAAAGATATATGAAAAATAGTTTGTGCAAAGATGTATAAAGTGTCTTAATATCATAAAGAAGTATGGCTCATATTTTGTAAATTTTTTTTAATATTAAGTGATTGCTTAATGTAATAAAGGAAGTTTATAAATCTTATTAAAAATCTAGGGTATTTACCTACTTTTTTTTTGTAATTACACTTATATTACACCTACTTGTGCAATATCTTTTTTTATAGAAACCAGACAGTTCTGTAGATGAAACCCGAATTAATTTAAATAATTTCAATTACTGGTGTTCAATTGCAGCAGAATATGTGACAATTCAAGAAAGTTTAGAAAAAAGGAAGCTTGTTGAAAAAGAAAATTTAGAAAGGTAAACCTGAAATGAAATAATTATGCATTTCTGTTCTGGTCAGGCTACCTAATACAAAGCAGTAATGCTTGTCTATTATATATATAGGCATGACCTACTGTATACTAACATCCTATGTACAGTCTATTTCAAAAGCGTTTTCACTTGCTTGGCAGGAATTGAGCTAATCGAAGTCTAGTAGTTTAAAATGGACTTGGCCATCCAGAGTGGAAATAAGGATCAGGTTTATGGCTGGTGTGGGCGATTTACAGTACTTTTAACTGAAAAGATTAATCGCTTCTTTTTATCTCAGTAAGATAGACTTTGCAGAAGAAATATTTAACGCACTTAGTAAAAGCAAAGCAATAAATATTTAAGAACATCTCAAGAATGTTTGATGAGGGCTTATCCTATACCAAACCTCAGATGTTTAAATTATTGATGAAAATAGGAATGAAAATTCCACAGCTTCATTTTGAACTGGGAACCTTTGAAGAGCTGAAGGCTCCTGGTTCGAATCCAGCCTGTGGAATTTCTTTCCTATTTTCATGAACAAATATTTAGTTTATTTATTTATTTATTTACTATGCATTTCAAACATTGATATTTTTACTTATTACTTTTTAAATTCTCTAATATTTTGATTATTATGGATGAGAAAAACAGAGGGTTGAGTACGTTACAACTAAACGATTCACATATGCAAATTCTCCAGCCATGTGGTCGACACGGCTATGCGGTTGTGAGGAGTTATAAAGGGGACATCACCACATCATTCTTAATCGTTGTACAGTCATCAAAGGGAAATAATCCACACTTGAATTTTACTCTAAGTTTTACCATTTCAGTATTAATTTATTTTTAATAATTTAATGTTACATTTAGAGTTAACATTATTAAGATTATTAAATTTAAATAATTATAATTAAAAAAGCTATTAAAACAACACATTAGCATGAAATGTAATATTAAGTATTAAACTCGTGTGGATTATTTCCTTTGGTTGACTGTACAAACGCTAGCTACAAGAATGCCGCCAAAATCAGTAGATATTGGGAAGGATATATAAATGTACTTTCCGATGCAAAGTGGTCCTATTCCATGATGATAAAACAATGCAAATACAGAAGTCTCATTATTTCAAAGGCAGAAATCTGTAACTTACTAAATAAAAACAGAAAACCGCAATACCAGCAATGTTGGACGAACCTGGACCCTCGAGACAATGACCCACTCCAACCAGAACACTGGAGGTTGTAGCCAAAGTCAAGCGTCTCATCTCTGCAGAAAATCCCAAAACTCAATGGGCTGTCGCAAATAAGGTAGGGGTATCACAGTCAACAGTATTACAACATAATCCACAAAAATCTCCAACTGGTTAAGCCTCCGAAACCTGGTATGGGTGCATCAGGATAAAGCTGCGAGTCATAGGTCCAAGCCAACGGTCGCCCATTTGCGAATGCTGGAACAGGAGATGGACATACATTCAATTCTGTTTGAAGACATACCCGTGAAATCTCCAGACACGTTCCCCATGGATTATTGTGGCTTTGGACTGCTGAAACGCACTCTTGGAAGTAGACGACCCTGTACATTGGACGGTCTATGGAAAGCCTGTGAAGAGGGGTGGGCACAGATGGACCTAAATTCTCTGTGGCGAAGTCTTATTGAATGGAAACTGCAATGCAGAGTCAGTTCAATACCATGGGTACTAGATAGAACATCACCGAACATGAAGGCAGGGTTTCTCATAGGTTTATGGTCCTTGCAAATCATTTAGTTGTAATGTACTCAACCAATGCCACCTAAAAAACAAGGCCTGCTCACTGCCTGCCGACTGCGTGATCAAACGAGGGCTGTCAATCCAACCTTCAGTGTTACAACAAACGAAAAAGCACTGATTACAACAAGTGGTTTTTCGTTTGAAGTAAACAATGAAAATTGGATTGTCAGCCCTCGTTTGATAATGCAGTAAGCAGGCTTTGTTTTATAGGTGGCGTTGAGTCAACCCTCTGCCAACTTTGTTTGCCGATACGTCATTTTTTTAATTACTGAAAAAATAAAGGTCTGGCAATAGCGATATGGTAGCGGTTTTTAATTGTTCAACGCGCTTCGAGGAAATCTCATCATCAGGAACTATGATCACTACAAAACTAGCGTGGGTTACAGCATTTTGTTATATAGCCACTTTCGGCAAAGTTGACCTTTAGGAACTGCGAGCACTTCGTGCACTGCAGAGAAGCATCCCTCAAAGACACCCAAATGAACAACTCATTCATAGCAACTGTTTCGTATCTACCCTGCAGTGAAGCATCACTTAAAGACACCACTGTTGACCCATAATTTCGCAGCATTTTACTCTGAAGTTATTAATTACTATTAGAAATTAATAAAATTTATTTTAATTTGTAATCAGTTAATTTATTGAAACGCTTAGTATAAGAATTTACAAAATTATTACTAATTAATAACTGATTTAAACATTTGATATATTAAAAAAATTACTCAATTGCAAAAAAATAAGTTGAGGGGGTTTTGTATCACGTAAATGAATTCTGTATATCCACTGTCGCGATCTGTATATCTTAGGTAATACTAGGTCGCGATCTGTTTGATTGTGATTTGTTTGAAGTAGGATCCTGCAAAAATCCCACCGGTCAAAACTCCTAGAGTAATAGCACAAATGAGGACATATCCTAGAAATAAACCTTAATTTTTATCTGATTAAATTTATACATTATTTTATCGAATTATTTGAAAAATATCTGGGTTTTTAATCAGAACTTACTAGAGTTTTTATTTTCGTATTTGGAAAGGGTGGTCTTTTTTTAATTTATTTTCTAATATTAATTTACCGAACTAATTATTTAGTGATGGCGTTGGCCATAAAATTTATACTACATATTTTCATTATTATCGTGCATCCGGGTGAATATGACATTAAATTTAAGTGACAAATGAAAAATTAAGCCACGAGCCTACATTACAGTCAACAATGACTTAATTGCTCAGAGCGTCGCGATCTCAGACTGGAATTTTCCTTTTCTTTCCTATTTTCATTTATTATTTATTTAAACGCATTTAACATCTCTATTGTAACATTGTAACATCTGAGGCATCGTGTTTAAATAATCCATCAGCTTTTCTTTAATAAATTTGATACTTGGGGTCTTTGTTACTGTTTACATATACGGTGGCTACGCCATGACCTATCCATTATCAGAATTATTTTTATATTTGCGACGTAAGACCATGTAGCGAATGCACGAATAACTCCCGTAATAAGAAAATTAACCAGCTTTACTACTCCTCCAAAAGAAAGGATCGACATACTATAACTACTATGACTACCTCTGCTTGTCTTACCATTACTGATGAACTGGATATTAGTAACTATTTTGCCCAGCATTTCAGTGAAACTGTCTCTACTTCTTTCAATACATTCTCGGAGAACTGTCTTCCTATTGTCCCCCTATTGATAATCTCATCTTAACGGAGTTCACTGATAGAGATGTTGCCTACGGCATTAATAGATTACGGGCCAAGCCTTGCAATTCTCCGACAGAGGTTCTTTCCTTTATTCTCAAAGGCCTTCGAGATGTCATAATTATTCCTCTTAGGCGCATCTTTAATTTGTGTCTAAAAGCTGGCCACTATCCTAAAATAAGGAAGAGTGCGGTTGTGGTTCCTGCCTTTAAGGGTGGTTCTGCCAAACGGACTGACATTGCTAGCTATAGGCCGATCTCTATCCTTCCACCCACTGCCAAAGTCTTTGAAAACATCATTCATAAATATCTTCTACAACATGTCCTTCCCCATGTTCCTGCGTGTTAACATGATTTCATTCCCCGACCTACCGTTGTGAGCAATTTTGTATCTCTCACCACTCATGCCCAACGCCAGCAACTTGACGTGGTCTACTTTATATGCAAAGACGTTCGACTCTCTCAATCATGAGTTACTAATTAAAAAAATGCGTGCGTATGAGATTGTTGATGGACTCCTTCGGATAATGCGCTATTTCCTGTTGGATCAACAGTTTGTTGTATCTATACGACATCATTCATCATTGCCCTATAGGCCTCACTGTGGTGTTCCACAAGGTTCTGTCCTAGGGCCTTTATTATTTCTTATCTCACTGCTGACCTCCCCGAGGTGATTAGAAACTCCCATTAGAAGCTCTGTGTCCGTGATCTTGGCGTAATCGTTGATAGCACACTTTCCTATAATTCCCATGTTGACTGTTCGTCTGAAGGCTTACATAGCTCTTGGTACCATTGTGCGCAATGGAGCCGGTTTTCGGTGCCCTTCTACATTTGTTCGGCTCAATCGGAGTCTAGTTTACCCATTTTGTCCAACTGTTCTGTTTTATAGAATGGGGGTTCAAATATGCAGTCTTGTAAACTGGATAGGATGAAAATGTTTTTCTCCGGTTTCTGAAGCGGAAATTCCCGAATTTCGATGTACCTTCAGATCTGTGTGCACTCTCAGACGTTAGAATGAAGATTGATTTTGCCTTTCTTAAGAATGTTTTAGTAGGGAAGATGGATGTTCCGAACCTTCTCGAGTCCATTTTCATCCGAGTACCGTCTCATACTACGAGGAAGCCCGTATTGAAGAATTAAACTCCTATTGGAGTTTGATTCAAGAGGCCTCCTATTAAACTCAGAGAAGAATTTCGTCGGGATACAGTGTCCAGAATTCAAAAACTATACAATGAGAATTCTGATGTCATTGATTTATTTAATTAATTTTTCTCGTCATGTTACTATCCTGTGTTTGTGACTACGGTTGTATTTATTGTTTATCTTGTAACTCTCATTCTATTTGCTCGATATTGTAGTTCCGTGTTGGCTTGAATTAGCTGTGTGAACACAGTACATGAACTGAATTGAATCGAATTATTATTATTATTGAATTTTTATCTTTGTAATTATTATTATGTTTCTGTTAATCTGTATAAATAAAATTGTGTTTTTCTGTTTTTTTATTGTCCTTTTTTTTAATTACGTTACTTCTCTTTTACTTGTATCTTAAATAATCCCATTTTGGACCTTTGGCCTTCCAGTTTATTTGGTAGGTTATTCCCTGTTGTTGTTACCTATTATTATTATTATTATTATTATTATTATTATTATTATTATTATTTATACCAAATGGTTTGTTTGTTTTTATTATTTGTGTAAAATGACGGCTGTTTATGGGAATGAAATTACTCATTTGGTATTAAATGTATGAAATTATATGATTAAGAAATGAGTAAAGAGCGTTTTAATTGCTGGTAATCTTACAAACATGGAAACACGGAATTCTTTTGTGTGATTTTAAAGGATCGTCACTTTACGCAAATAAAATCATACAATACCCGTCATTTCTTTGTGATATAAGACCCACTCAATTTTTTTTTTTTTTTTGCAAGTTAGTAATATTTTTTAATATATCAAATGTTTAAATCAGTTATTAGTTAGTAATAATTTTGTAAATTCTTATACTAAGCGTTTCAATAAAATTAATTGATTATTGTTAAATATTTACGAATTATAAATAAACTTTATTAATTTCTAATAGTAATTAGTAACTTCAGAGTAAAATGCTGCGAAATTATGGGTCAACAGTGGCGTCTTCGAGTGATGCATCACTGCAGGGCAGATACGAAACAGTTTCTATGAATGAGTTGTTCATTTGGGTGTCGCTGAGAGATGCTTCTCTGCAGTGTACGCAGTGATCGCAGTTACTAAAAGTCAGCTTTGCCCCACTTTCCACCAATCACTGGAGACGTGTCACCATTGGTGACTAATCCACCCATGATTGGTGGAATTACAACAGACGTGGCCTCGATTGAAAGTTATTCAAAAAATCTTACAAAGGACAAAGATGAAAATATTCATAATAGTAGTATTATACAAATTAAAATAAATACAAAAATATTTATAATAATAATATTATACAAGTTAAATTAAATAAATATATAAATTAAGAATGGTCGATAAGTGGTTGATAAGAAATGCGATCGATACAAAATACGTAGTCATTACAACAGACGTGGCCTCCATTGATAGTTATATCAAAATTTATCTTGTAAAGGATAAAAAAATATTTATAATAATAGTATTATAGACACTCAAAATAAATAAAATAAATAAATAAATCAACTCAAAGAGCGGTCGATGAGAAATGTGATCGATACAAATGTGATCGATACAAATACGCAATCGATTGAAAACGGGGGGGGGGGGGGGGCCGTTCGATCATGGTTTGGGATTGCGTTCATGCGGTTGGATGAATGATGCCGTTTACCTACCCAGGATCGGATTCTTCTCAAAATTAGTTTGGTTGTTTAGGATCTTGTTCGGGTCTTCTTTTATAAACCTTCTAATGATCAAGGTCTCGTATGTTATGATTTTCTTGGGGTCACTGATGAATTTCATAACAGACATTATTTCTTCCATGGGCCCGAAGTTGTGTTTTTCATTCAAGACATGATTCGCGAATGTGGATATTCTGTCAACGTTGTTGACCCATGACTTAAGATGTTCCTTAAACCGTATTCTGAATGACCTCCTCGTGGATCCGATGTAGTAGCACCCACAAGAGGGGCAAGTAAATTTGTAAACACCATAGTTCGAGAACTGGTCATCATTGTTTTTATTTTGTCTGTGGTTGAGGACATACTTGCATTTATTACCGGTCTTAAATGCCACCTTTAAGCCGCGGTCTCTGAAGATTTTAGTGACTCTCATGACCTCGGGACCTGTGTATGTGAAGGTAGCGAATTTTAATGGCTCAGTTGGGGGTTCGTGTCTACCGATGTCTCGTTTTGTTTTCCGAAATATGGCCCTGGTAACATCGTCAGGAAAACCATTTGACCTGGCCACCTGGTAAGCCAGACGTATTTCATCTTCCTTGTCCTTCTTTGTAATCCTTCTTTGTCAATAGCCTTCTTGTAAAGTGGCTATATAACAAAATGCTGTAACCCACGCAAGTTTTGTAGTGATCATAGTTCCTGATGATGAGATTTCCTCGAAACGCATTGAACAATTAAAAACCGCTACCATATCGCTATTTCCAGACCTTTATTTTTTCAGTAATTTACACAGCGATATAGACCATCATGCAACCTTTACATTTTTTTAAGCATAAACCCAGAAAATATTTCATTTCGAAAGATTGTTAGCTGTTTCCTATGAAATGCCATAATAGATTTATATTTTATATATTATTATTTTGTTAAATGTGCAGCAAACTTAAAGTTAATTTTCTACTACTGATTATTTCATGACAAACATGGAATGATTTAATTCGTGTATTCACCATTATATTGTTGAGCATGCTTTGCCAACTTAACGTTTACTTCCTCGTGTAGTTTTCACATTCTTATACTGCATATCTACTAAAATAATAACATACATTGATTTATTAATAATAAAGAAAAATAAAGGCTCAAGATCAGATTTCAGTTGCAACAGTTTAACATCACTCGTTAGCCTACCTATTCCTGTTGCTAAGAACAATAAATGACCTCGAGCAACTTGATTCGAGCTCAACTTCTTGCCTGAACCAATTAATCTCACTGGTTTAATGTTTTGCAAGGAAGCCGAACATCATTCACCTAAGTGAAAACGCTTTTGGAACAGGATGTATAAGGATCACTCCAAAAGTACTACACAGTATTGTTTTTAAAATTAATATTTTATTCTACACCCTTACAACTTATAGAGCTCATAGATACATTCTTTAGGAACAAATTCATTTTTCCACATAATCCCCATCCCTTTTAACACATTTGAGCCACTGTTTAGCAGTGTTTTAAACCACCTGTTACTACCAGGAAAACTGAAGGAAAAATCTCTTTGGTAAACTGAAGGAATCCCTTCGCGGAACAAAGTTTGAAGATGACAACTCCCTCGTGCACACTGCTAAACAGTGGCTCAAACGTGCTGGTCGAGACTTTTACCATGCAGGTATAGATGCCCTTATTCCAAGGTGGCATAAGGCAGTTGAAAAAGACGAGGTTTAGGTTCAAAAATGATGTATCTATTACCTTCATAAGTTGTAAGCAAAACAAAAATTATCAAAAACTGTGGAATGGAACAACCAAAATTAGAGGGAACATTAATCCACAAGGAGATTTGAAATACCGGATACATATTTCAGCTACCAAGTAGCCATCTTCAGCAATAAGAGACAAAATTCCCCTTGTCTATATATTCTCTAGCATTAAGGCTTTGTTTTCTTTAGTTGACCTTTGTCTCTCATCGCTGATAAAAAAATGGTAAATTTTGCTAAGTTTTCTTCCTTCAAATGTTGCATAACTTTCAGTGTCGCTGTGCTGTGTATGTAGTGCAACAGTTATGACATGTCTTTTCATTTATTGCATTGGCTGACAGTCAGCCCTCGATTTTCTGTAAAGATGAAAGTACAAATATTAATGTACGTACAACTGCAGGCATTCAATCACATGTCTTCAAATATCCTATGCATCCTGTATTAACAGTCACCTCAGTTTATATTTGTAAAGAAACGGAAGACTTTGTTTGTAACAAGAGAGGGCGTATGTTTTCTTTATAAAGGGTGTCCCAAAATGAACTAACATTCTGAATTTGCTGCCTTTTATTCGTGATTGAATTGAATTGAATTTGAAAGGGGTGGTTATCAAGAAACCAAGCACCGCGACCTCAGGTCTATTGTACTATCCCCACTATCCTCTATTAATCCTGTCTCACAAATAGACCAGAAGCAGTAACATTTTGAATTTCTGCAGGTTGCAGTATGTAATCCTCTAGGTGTTTAAATCTAAGAAATGATAGATTTAAACAACTGCAGAGAACATGAATTGAACTCTCCTCTGCTTCATGGCATTTCCTGCATGTAGCATCAGTTGCAACTCCAATTAAGGTCATTGTCTGTTAAGATGACAGTGACCTGTAAGGAGTTCAACAACTTTTTTAATTTCTATTCTTTTGAGTTTTAACATGAAACAGGATATTTTGGATTGAGTTCCTTGGCTTGTCTTTGGCCATACTCCTTAGTCCATAAGTCATAATGCTGTCTACCCATATAATTTTGGATAGCCAGTTTAATCAAACTTTGGACAATCCCAAAGATGGTTCAGGTCCTATAAATTGAGTCATGGACCCATCTTTGGCAAGACAATCAGCAATTTCATTGCCTTCATAGCCACTGTGAGAAGGAATCCAACACAGTTTTAGCTTGTTGTTTCTTGCTAGATCACAGAGGATATGATGATACTCCCAGACAAGCTTAGACTTGTAATAAGGCAGCTTGGCTATCAGAGCATATTAAATTTTTTTTTTTCTGAAACTTCTGAGTATTCAGTTCTTTTCCACAGGAAATAATTGCAAAAATTTCTGCTTGAAAGACTGTAGAATACCAAGAGGGAAACTCCTTCGGATTTTCCTTCTAGGACAGCATACACCCGCGCCGATTTCAGACGCCGTTTTGGATCCATCCGTAAACCATATTTCATGATCCCCAAATGACGTAAGCGTCTTTGTATTCCATTCCTCCCTAATAGGGATGGAAACTTCATATTGCTTATCGAAATCGTATTTCGAAAGCATTCTATCGGCAGTCATATGAAAAACTGGATATCGTAACACTCCCTTTTTTAGTTTATCATATACTGTATTATCTAAACATCTATGCCAGTTGTCAGGGTTGCATATTCGATAAACTGTCAATGCAGCCTCCGCTTCAACAAGCAAATGAATATTTCAGGTCCAAGAGAAGTTCCAAAGCACTAGTTGGAACTGTTCTCATTGCCCCTGTAATAGTAAGACATGCCATTCTTTGAACTTTAGCTACTTCTTTCCTGACTGTCTTTAATTGTGTTCTAGGCCACCATGCAACAGAGCCATAGGTTATCATTGGACATATAACACTTGTATATACCAAATGAATAAGTTTAGGGCTCAGCCCCCATGATTTGCCAACAACACTTCTGCAGGTCCAGAAAATCATTTTAGCATGAGATAGACAATATTCTAGGTGTCTTTTCCATGAAAGCTTGCTATCAAGGAAGACATCAAGATATTTGACCTCTGAAGTATAGATTAACTTTTTACCAATGAAATTGATACTTCTAAAATTTAAATTCTTTTTCCTAGAAAAAGGAACAATAGCAGTTTTGACAGACCTACCTCCATACACCATTTCTCTACCTTCTTGAGAATCCTTTCAAGAATGTCCGAGACAGTGTTAATAAATTTTCGCTAGCAATATTTGCAATATTATCAGCATAGCCAAGGCAGTCTACTCCATCTTTTTCTAGCTCACATAATAGTTCGTCGACGACAAGGCACCACAACAAGGGTGAAAGGACTCCACCCTGTGAGCAGCCTCCCGCCACTCGAATCATACATGTGTCACGAAGATGTTTAGCCTCTACTCTCCTAGTTGTAAGTAACTCCGTTGTCCATTTGATAATAACTGTATCAACTCCCTGACTCTCAAGAGCACTGATAATAGTATGAGTAGATACTTTATCAAAAGCTCCTTCGATGTCCAAAAAGGCTACTAATGAAGTTTCCTTCATTGTTAATGTTTTATCAATTAGAAGCACCAACTCAAAAATTGCTGCTTTCGTTGATTTACCTTGCTGGTAAGCAAATTGTAGTCTAGAGAGGGGTTTTGTAATCAAAACCTCCTCCCTAAGATATATGTCTACCAGCTTTTCCAATATCTTAAGAAAAAAGGAAGTGAGGCTAATAGGTCTAAAAGATTTTGTCTCAAAGTAAGTCGATTTTCCAGGCTTGGGGATAAAAACAACTTTTGTTTGTCTCCAAGCCTCTGGAATATAACTCTATACCAAACATACTCTGTAAATTTTACACAGTATGGGTGCCAGAATATCAATTCCTTTTGCAACAGAATCGGAATTACTTCATCCTTCCCAGGGGACTTAATTGGTCAAATGAATTAATTGCCCACTTAATTTTATTGTATGTAACAATCTTCTTGGAAACATCCCATTCCCTTTTACTCTTGTTTTAAATATACCAATAGAAATGGATGTCTCCAAATCGTTGACACGCACTGAACCAGGGAAGTGTACTCTTAGCATTTCTGCCAATGTTTCTTCACCTGATTCTGTGAATTTGCCATCGTTTCTTTTAACAGAAGTTAATTGATTTGCAGTATCTTTGGATATTATCCTCATTACCTTTGTGGTAGTGGATAGGTCCCTTAGATTCTCGCAAAAATTAATCCAAGAATCTTTTTTAGCTTTCCTAATTGCCATATTATATCTGGTGAGGGTTTCTTTATAAAGAGACCACTCACCAGTTTTTTTGGGCTTAATGAAGTGCTTTCTGCTACTTCTGCAAAGAAAACTAAGCTCTTTATTCCACCAAGAAACCTGTCTTGGTAAGCTAGTTTTCCTCACCGTACAATTTTGATGGTAAGACTGGATAATAGCATGTTGCAACTGGGTAACAGCTAGTTCCAAGTCAACCATTAAAGACATTTTATTATACATACCTTCCATTGCAATCCTCAGGTCTTCAAGGTATGAATCCCAGTCAGTGTTTCTGGGATTCCGCCTCCTTTCCGTCCTGTCTAAAAGCCCGATGCCTGTAACAGAGAAGCAAATAAATCTATGATCAGACAAAGATTCCTCATCTGTAACATGCCAGTTACTGATAAAATCAGTGGTATTGTCAAGACATAATGTGAGGTCAATGACCTCCTTTCTATTACAAGTCACAGAAGTAGGTTTATTACCTTTATTTATAATTTGCAAATTCTTTTGAAGGATGAATTCCAATAATTCATCTCCTCTTTGATTACAATCACTGCTTCCCCAAACAACGTGGTGTGCATTGGCACCACAGCCAATAATAAGCTTGTGATTGAACTTTAAGCATTGTTCAACGGTTTCTTCAACTTTCTTCGATGGGACAATATTGTCATCGTAAGGAAAGTATGAAGACATTATGAGAATTTCAGTCTTGTTCTCACCAAACATGGTCAATTTAATTGTTGCATTATTACCATCAGAATTATTGACCATGAACATAACATGCGAGTCCTTTCTGACATAAATGCATGCCCTAGGTCTGTTGGAAAGTGTATCAAAAAATACATTTCCACATCTTTTTGGTAGTCCAACAAAACTACCATTCCTTACCCAAGGCTCCTGGATTATTGCCAGATCAACATCACCACAAGCCATCTTGTTATAAATCAACGCAGAGGCCGATCGACTTTGGTGAAGGTTTATCTGAATAATTCTGAGCACAGCCACAGTAGCAGATAGAGGAGAAATTAAGTCCTCTTACCTCCACTGGGACCGGTAAAAGTGCCTAAAAGCAATTCCTCATCAGTTACTTCAACCTCAACATCTTCAAGATTCATTGGAGATGGGGGTTGAAATGTACTTTCTGAGGTTGTATCTGTAAAGCCAAGTGTACTTAGGTCAACTGCAATATCAGATAGGTTGTCCCCTTTTCCAACAGATTTATTTAAGTTATCTTTAGCTGGACTTACCTGTGTCTGAGTGGTTGCTTTCAGATTTGCATCCTTCTCAGTTTCAGCACCAGATCTTTTCTTTGGATCAGTCAGGATCTTGAAGATACCTTGATCGACCCCAGTGTTGGCAACAAAGTTGGCCTTCTTGATGACTTCTAAGGAACTCTCATAGACCTCGAAGATCCATCTAGTCGAATGAGGTTCAACCAGTCTATTGACGGTTCTCCATTCACTAGTGTTCATTTCGGGGTTGAAGCGATTCATCCTCCGAAGCAGAACATTAGCATCCTTCGTAATGTTGTCCTTGGTCTTGAAGGCAACCTTGATGGGCTTTGGAAGTTCACTTGCCTTAATCACTTTAAGGCAAGAGAGTTCCTTCCTCAGAACCTTATCATTATTAACAAAAGAGTTAATCAGCCAGGCTGTTGTCTCCTCGTATTCACAGACGACCAACAACGCGTTGGCTAATAAACTCTGCTGATTGATCCTTGGTAAAAAAATTACCCTCAGGAATAGCATCTATTCTGTCGAGGATCTCCAATTGAATGAGAGAAACCTCATCAGCAGATAACTTCTCTGTGGGGAATGACCCTTTAATAATGGCCATTTTGATGCTGCTAACAGCCTGTTTGTAGGATTTAACTTGATCCTCTTTTGATCTTTTGCCAGCTGTAACACTAGATGGAGAAGGGGTAGAATCTACAGATCTTTCCCGAAGTAGCGAAACCAGAGGTTTCTTTAGCTGATTGTTCATCAGCTTCCTGAAATCTCGGTTTCTTTGCTTTCCTTCGGTTTCGTTTTTGCGATTTGCTGAGTGTTGATGTCTGAGTCCCTGCCGCCCCAGGAGTGGCGGTAGCAGTGCCACCTTCCGCTCCCAAAGCTGCAGTGACCTTGACATTAACTCCTCCTTTTAGGTTGGAAACCTGTGATCAGTCATCACCCGAAGGTAAACCAGATCCTTTATTTTTCTTTGGTGCCTTATCGTTGTCTTCCATAAAATACTGGAGAACTGGGGGGAAATAAATAGTCCACGTCAGGCTATCCCCCTCTACTGACGCAAGGCTAAAAACATTGAGGTTTTGCCTGGTGCCTCAATGGGATCGTTCATGACACACATTTTTATACACGCTGTGCACCCAGATCTCAGCACGATGCCTTACACCTTATCTTGCGTGTTCCCTCCTTTCTCAACCGGGCTTGGGACCGACTATGGCAGAGTTTTTTTTTCGTGGATACAACCAGAGTAGAGATTTTTATATGTTTTCATTATTAAACATTGAGGTTAAATTATGCAAAACTACACAATCGAAAAACGTGTAGAAATTGTAAAAATTCACTTCAAAATGGTGAAAATTTAGCGAAAACTGTTTGCAGCGCCAAGATCATGTGAATTGGCTGCCAAGACTTGACACCATTAGACTTTTTTCTCTGGGGTTACCTTAAGGATAAAGTGTACGCCAGTAAACTGCAAACTATTGAGGACCTCAAAGATGAAATTCGGCACAACATTGCCGAAATTTCCCAGCAATTCAACATGTTATGGAAAATTTCCTCAAAAAAGTGAATTTGTTCTACCAAGACCGGAGGTGGTCATTTGTCAGATATTTTGTATCACACTTAATCTCCAAGTTTTTACTTTCTAATAAAGCAAAAATGTTATAAATTTTCCAATGAAAAATCTGTTTTATTTAAAAATTAAAATGTCAACTCATTTTGGGACACCCTTTATTTAGATTCATGCCATTATGCATTGACCTAAGGGGACATCTGGTCAATTTCTTTCTGTAAAATCTCCCAATCAGTAAGATCATTAATATGATAAGAAGTTTTAATATCATCAGCATATGCTAACAAAGTAACATTATCTAAGTTCAAGTAGTAATCTAAATCAAGTAAATAAATATTAAAAAGTAATGGGCCCAATGATGAGCCTTGAGGAATGCTACTTGTAATGTTTTTTTCTGAGGAGAGTTTATCTTTATTTTTCACAATAAATGATCTGTTGTTTAGCATTCTGTTAATTATATTTGACATTGGGATAGAGAAACATTTAGCATTCACCCTGTTATATGGATGACTTTCTAGGTGCATGTACTTAATATATTGACTAACTGATCACACTTAATATATATAAATCCAGTCTGAGATGTTAAAGGCCTTAAATCAGAATGGTATCCTGTGGCTGACTTAGGTGTGTCAAGTTGCTTGGATATCTGGCCAGGCCCCTAAGGGCAGACAGGAATTGTGGTCCCTTCAAAAAGGGAGATCGGAGAGATTGCAACAACTATTGAGGTATCTCTGCTCAGCATTCCTGGGAAAGTGTACACTAAGTGTCTGGAGAAGAGAAGTCGGGGAAGTAGTCGACTCCAAACTGTCCAAAGCACGACGGATCACATCTTTGCTCTAAGGCAGATCTTTGAGAAATCTTGGGAGTATGCAAAAGATGTCTATGCTTGCTTTGTGGACCTTGAAAAAGCACATGACAGAGTTCCTCGGGAGAAACTCTGGCAAGTGTTGCAAGAGTACGAAGTGGATAGGCTATTATTAGTTGCTATCATGTCTCTGTACAAAAGCTCTGAGATGTGCATCCGGATAAATGGCATTAAGTCAAGACCGTTCACCGTGGATGTTGGACTCTGTCAAGGGTGCTTACTGTCACCCTTCTTGTTCATTATCTTTACGGATTGCAAAGACAGGGGCAGCTGAGGCGATGAGTGTATTTGTGTGGGCAACTGCTTAGTGGAGAGGCTGCTCTTTGCTGATGACCTTGTCCTCCTTGGGTCTTCCCGGACCAATCTTCAGCATGCATCAGACCGGTTTGCAGCCAAATGTGAAGAGGCTGGGATGAAGATCAGTGTGGCTACGACTGAGGTTCCAGTCCTTTCAAGATAGCCTACTCAGTGCACTCTCCATGTTAAGGGAGCCCCATTGAGACAGGTGGAGAAGTTTCAAGTATCTCGGGATTGCATTCACGAGTGATGGGCGGCAGGATAAAGAATTGGTTGCTCGGATCGTTGCAGCAAGCAGTGTCAGACATGAACTGTGATGATTCGTGGTAATGAAAAGTGAATTGGGAAACAAAGCCAAGCTCTCAGTTTTCAAATACATCTTCATCCCCATTCTCATCTATGGTCATGATCACTGTTTCGGCTGAAATGAGATTCCCGAGATGTGGGGCAGGTGTTATCTTACTAGATAGAGTGCAGCATAATAAGGGAGTCTTTAAGTGTTGAGCCACTGCTTCTCCACTTTGAGAGATCTCAGTTGCACTGGCATGGCCACGTGATATGGATGCCACAAATGGTCTTTCTAGACAGTTGTTATTTTCCAAGCCAGTGGGTAAGAGAACCAGGGGGCTAGACTAAATGGAGAATCTTGGTTCAAGTCACTTGGGCATTACCATGGAGGACATGCGCCTGATGGCAGAAGATCACAACCACTGTAGACCCTAATGGATAACTGGGTTTGAAAAGAAAGTAAGTAACTGATTAACACTTCAAACAGTTTCTCTATATCACATCACTAAAACAAGCATCTGAAAAAAGTGCATATTTTTACGTTAAATTTAGATTCATATATAGGGAAACAAAGTCTCTATTTGCAGTTCCCTTGTACTTTCATATTATCATGACAGCAATAACTCTTACATTAATAATAATTTTAATTTAGTCAGCATACTTCTCCTTTTATTTATAAGGGTCGTACAAATGAAACGAAAATTTGTGTGGGGGAAAAAAAAAAGATGACATGTAGGATTGTAAGTTTTTGTTTTCAACAATTGCAAAACCTCACGTGCAAATTGAACAATAGGTTGCAAGTGTTGCATCACGTGAGAAAGAATGATAGCTCGCGCTTCAAAGCTCTGTTAGTGATCGCTTCGTCCAAACAACAAAATGGAGTCAACGAAACAGGAACAGGAATTCGTTTTTGACCGCAAACAGCACGGGGAAGATGATGTTGACCGTGTTTTTTGATCGCAAAGGCCCAATTTTACTGGACTTTCTTGAAAAAGGCACCACAGTTAACGCAGCACGATATGGGGAAAAATTGAAGGCACTGCGCGCAGCCATCAAATGCAAGCATCCTGGACTTCTTACAGAAGGAGTGCTTCTTCTCCACGACAACGCGCGTCTTCACACCTCGAAAGCAACGGTAGACCTCATCAAAAAGTTCAACTGGGAAGCAATGCAGCATCCACCTTACAGCCTTGACTTATCCCCATGTGACTTTCACGTGTCTGGGGATCTCAAGAAACATCTGGAAGGCTGCAGGTTTCAGTCGGACGATGAAGTGAAGGAAGAGGTTTTGGAATGGTTGCACACGCAACCGAAAGACTTCTTCCATAAAGGAATTAGACTCTTTGTTACACAGTGGGATAAATGCCTTAACGCATTTGGAGAGTACTTTTAAATTCCTTGTATACACTTTGGATAAAATAAATAATTTTTGTTTTCATTTGTACGACCCTTATACATTGCCTTGAAATAACTGTTAAAAGACCATCACAAATTATTCTTAATGTTGCAATGAAATGTCTTTGTTATTAATCAAGTTTCTGAAAGATAAATGTGCTTTATTCACCTAGGGTAATTGCTCTATGCAACAATGCAGAAATTCAAGTTTTCAGAATGAAAACATTTAACTCTTCATTAATGGAAATGCAAAAATTTTTGCAAGCTAATCATTTAATTTTAGAAGAAGTTCTCCATGAATTTGTGAAAAGTGGAGGTAAAATTTTACAATCTTCATTTTACAAATGTTTGTTAAATTCATTCTTAAATTCTTCTGACTGGATATTCTTTCTTTGTTTTTATTTGAAATTACAGATGATAAGGTTATAACTGTTCATCAGAATCTTTTATCTCGCCAGTCACCTTATCCTAACACAAAAATTCAACGATTCCGTATAGCAGATAAATATGTTCCATGGGTCGTTATGTTCAGTACCTATGATCCAGTCATTTACACTAAACCACGTACAGCTTATCCTGCGAGTTTAAGAGAATTTGTTGATGAAGACCTTTTATCAATGTATGACAATGAAATTTTTCTTTATTATAATTTACTTATAAGATCTTTTATCAGCACTGTCTCTCCCCAATTTACAATGGGTTAGGTACCAATTAACCCATCGAAACTCAAAAATATCGTACGTCAAAAATAATAAATAAAATCTAAAAACATGCTACATGTTGAGATATGTATCAGATGAAAATATACTGATGGCATTTTGAAGCTATGTGTAAGAGATGTTAATGCACAAAGCACTTCATTAGATGTACGCTAAGAGCGCGAACCAGGCGATATGATCACTGTGATGCGTGGTTGTCTTAAAACGTATCATATCTTCCACAAATCGTAAATCGGGGAGAGAGACTATATATGTAAGATTGTAAGATGTTATTTAATGGATATGTGAAAGTTAATATAGCGAAAGTGGGAAATTTTATGTCCTATAGAAAAAAGATGAACTGAAAACTAAGACTGTCGTTTGAGCTGGTTATACCAGTTATTGAAGGAACTTTGCTCTTAACTGAGAAACAAAATTTAACAATGAATTAGCTGTAATAGAAAATGGCTTAACCTTCAATAGGGGAGTGAAACCCCTAATTTTTGTTTAAATTTAGAGTACATAATAATACTTTTATTACCTTTAAAGTAAACTGTGTATTTATTGAATATTATTTGAAAGACATTCCTTCAACAGTGTACCAGTGACTGTTAACACCCATCCACGATATTCATTTAAAGTCACAAGTTTTATCAATTAATGGCTGGTCAAAGACTGAAATGCATTCCATTTGTATTAAAAATTTTGTTTGCATACTCAAATCCATAACTTTTATTAGAAGACTTTTTGATGCCGATGCTGTAATTGTCAAGTGCGTTCTTCCTAATGGGTGGCTTTCACTCTGTAGAGATCAGGTGCGGTATCTCCTCCACTGATCCTGCAGTTATGAGATATCCAAGGTTGCATCTAGCAAAATGGCAGGGCTGGAAAGTGAACCAAAATTGGGCACATTTGATAAAAAATTTTTGTTAATAGGGCAAGTCAAAACTGAATGCAAACACTAGAATCAATTTTGTTCTTTATAAGCATTCAGTAGATGGCTAGACAGGAGAATTTTTAAATGTAGTCGATGACTACAAGTGGACATTCGTTTTTAGAGGAAGTTTTCTTGTTGATCACAACCGTCATGGGCAAGTTTTTTTTTTTAGAAGTAGCCATACACTTCGATTGGTTGTTGCTGTTTTGCATTTGAAACTTTATTGCGCTGGCTTTTGGCAACGGGAAAGTGGATGGAAATTCAGGAAACAAGTGAATCATCTGTCAAGTTTTGAATGTATAATGCCTTTGGATATAATATAAATGTCGTGAAATGAAAAATAAATGGTCAAAAATCACGAAAGTTACTTTCCGAAAATTTTGAGAAACCGGAAATAGAATTCAGGAGTATTGCCAAAACTGTGTTGGAACAACGCCTCTTTCTGTATATAGGAAGCATTTGCTTGAGCCGATTTTTTGTTGCAGCAGATTGCGCTAGATGGATCCATAGTATACAAAATATGGTGCACATGAAATACGAAAAAAAAAAAAAAAAAGCAATGACCAATTTAATAAAATATACAGATTACATTTAAAAAATGTTTAAATTTTGTTTGACTTAAACAGTTTTTTATAAAATTTGTGTTCGAATTAAAAAGATGAAATTTTCACTTATTAATGCTTTAGGGGCATGGGACCAAGAATTTAGTTCGACTTAACCAGGATTTAGGCTTATCAGAGTTTGAGTTAACATGTGATAGGGTTCACTCCACCATGAATAGTTTAATAGTGGCCATCAAGTCTAACTGTTTGGCCACATAAGCTGGACAATGATCAATTGAGTCAATTTCATATTCCTCAAAGAGAATATAATAATCAAATTGAAGAAACTCTTCAAGCATATCATATTTACAGAGTAGAAAAGGAAAGGAAAAATTCATGAGTGGTCCCAGTGAAAGGCATGGTTCTTGGTTCAAGTCCTGGCTGCAGAATTTTTCTTTCTCATTTCTACTTTGAAATTTTGTTTCCTCCTTTATAAAAAAAATACCTCATTTCAAAATGTGGAAAATGAAAAATGTCTTTACGATGAAGTAATTCATTAAGAAATTTTATTTCAATTCATTTTATAATATTTTCTCTGCAGGCGTCCCTCCACAAGTTGGCAACACCAGTTCCATGTCCTTGCCGTCTTGTGGATTTTTCCAACTTGCGGAATTTCAAGAAAGGTATTCGCGTCTACTTCATTGCAGAATTCCGTTTGTAATACATATTCTTCAGTAAATTATGAGACGTGTCCGGAAAGCAAGTACCATTTTGGAAAAAAAAACACAAATGCATTTTTTTTCAAAATAAAATTTATTTTTACATGAAAGAGCATTTCTTAAACTATTATTAAGTACCGAAAGGTGCTTTATGCTATCAGTGTGGGGAAACGTGTTTGCCTGCCTGCCTGCCTGCCTGTCTGTCCGTCCGTCCGTAACTCTAACTCCTCCGAGGCCATGAAAGATTTTCAAAATCAGTTTACGTCAGTCGATGAATATGGTTCATGGCACGAACCAATCACAAATATTATCTAAATCAGTTCATTGGCAAGCGCACAAATGACGTCAAGCAATTTTCAATGGGAAGACATATTAAGTAATATATCAAACAAATTGTAATGACGTGATAGAAGCGGTTATTCATTACTATTTTCGTCAGTTGATGAATATGGTACATGGCATGAACCAATCACAAATATTATCTAAATCGGTTCAATAGCACGTGCACAAATGGTACCTTCACGAACTCATCTAGCAATTTTCAATGGAGAGATATATAGTAAGTAATATATCAAACAAATCATAATGATGAGATAGAAGCGGATATAAATAACTGTTTTTGCCAATTGATAAATATGGTTCAGGAGATGAACCGTTTTGAAAATGGTTGTAATCCAAACAATAGCACGTGCTCTAATGGTACTCTTATGACATCCTCAAAAACGTTCAATGCTAAAATATGGCATGTAATATATCAAACGACTTGGAATGATATGTCATGAATGAATATAACGTAAAATTAATGATATAATTGGTTCCAAAGAACATGGTTTACTGGAACCATTATGCTTCATTGGAACTTTCGATGCTAAAATATGGCATGTAATATATCAAACAACTTGGAATGATGTGTCATGAATGAATATAACGTAAAATTAATGGTAATCCAAATTGGTTCAAAGGAACGTGGTTAATGGATCATTATGGTCCATTAGAAACTTAAGGCGGTTTAAAATATTGTTCCGCGAATGGTTTAATTAAACCTTTCGGTACTTGGTTATGTCATTCCTTAATGGTTTATTCTATATAGTTGCCACCGTTGTTCAGACATTTGTCATAGCGGGAAACCAACTTTTTCTGCCCTCTTCATAGAAAGATGCCGCCAATGAAGACAGTGAAACTGTGAAACATTGAGAAAACTTTGGTGCGCAATTCAAAACAAAAGGCGTGGAATGCTCAGTCAAGGCATTGTTTTGCTTCATGACAACGCACGTCCCCATTCTGCTGTGGGTTTCACTTAAAACCTTATTCAAGAATTTGGTTGGGAGCAGTTCGATCACCTGCCGCACAATCCCATTCTCGCACCTTCTGACTACCACTTGTTCTTGAAATTGAAGCGTGATTTTGGAGGAAGTCGCTTTGGCAGCGATGATGACGTAAAAAAATGGTATTCAGCAGTGGCTGTCTTCACTAGTGGCATCTTTCTATGAAGAGGGCATAGAAGAGTTGGTTTCCTGCTACGACAAATGTCTCAACAACGGTGGCAACTATGTAGAAAAATAGTTTAAGAAATGTTGTTTCATGTAAAAATAAATTTTGTTTTGAAAAAAATGTGTTTGTGTGTTTTTTCCAAAATGGTACTTACTTTCCAGACGTGCCTCGTACAAACTTTTTAAGAAGAAAATTGGAAGGAAAAATTAAACCAGATATAATAAAAATTTTTAAATTAAAGAAATCTTAATCACAATTCAGCATTTTAATTTTTTAAGGAAAAATGTAACCACATATGTGGGAAGGACTGATTCTATAATCAGTACCAGTTTCAAATTTCGTGGAAAAGTAGACTTACATTATTTTCATAGCCCCCCC
>JAHWFO010090254.1:309801-355397 GCA_023313115.1 Rhysida immarginata | reverse complement strand
TTATTTATTTATTTATTTATTTATTTATTTATTTATTTATTTATTTAAAACTTTGCCGACAATCGGTGGAAATCGCCTCATATACAAACAACAATTCCTCACTAACAATTACAATAAGAACGAATTACATAGATACTTTATCCTATTCTAATTTTTGTTGTCTCATTAAATAGACTCTGATTTTGTGGTTAAAATGTTTACAACAACCCTTGCACTTCAGGGATACACAATCAAAGATGGTCTTCACAATATTATACAGGATCTTATTCTACGTGTTTATACTAATCTACAGGGTGGTTATAATTAAAGTGACACCATTTAGACCCTTCTAGCGGCCGTTCTGGTGATCAGATTTGGACGAAACTTGAGATATATGTTATAAAGACCATGGGGAAGAGAATTTTGCAATAAAAAAAAATTAGTTCACATTTTGACCACTATGTCAAAATATGGTGCATGAATAATAACAAAAACAAGTTAGAAGCAGAGCATTTGTTCAGTGTGCATTCCATTTGTGTCAATGACATGTTCAAAGCGCATTATTATTGCATGTTCCACAGTAGAGCGAAGAATTTCCTGAGGAATCGCAGTGGTATGGCGTGTTATGCTTGCTTTCAATGCAGGGACAGTCCGTATTCTTCCTCCATAGACATTATCTTTCAAATATCATCACAAGGGTTTAAGTCCGGTGAACAAGGAGGCCATGCAGTTGGAAAAGTTCTCGAAATCACCCAATCATCTCCAAAATGAGCATGAAGTAGTTCCTTCACTTGTCGTGCAATGTGGGGTGTTGCAACATCTTGCATAAAGACAGTAGTGTCTATACATTGTCTTTCTTGTAAAGCAGGAATGACTTTCTGCTGCAGAAGTTCGCAGTATGAGCACCAGTGATTGAACATCTTTTAGTGCCTTGAGGAGTGTTCTCTTCAAAGAAAAAGGGGCCAAGAATGAAATGTGAAGTGAATCCGCACCATACCGTCACCTAATTAGAGTGCAAAAGCTTTTCATGCACAACCATCGGCTTTTCAGTACTCCAGATGCGGCAGTTTTGAGCATTCACTGCTCCGTTTAGTGTGAAATGCGCTTCATCTGACCACAAAATGTTCCATGGCCATGCATTATCGACGGTTATTCTAGCAGAAACTGGCAAACAAAATCAGTGCGTTTTTCCGGATCTTCATGAAGCAACTTTTGAACCATCTGGATCTTGTATGGATACCACTTTAAAATGGAACGCAAAACTGTTTGTACCATAGACCATGGAATAGACAAATCACGTGATACGGCTCGAGCACTTGCTGAAGAATATTGGGAACTTGAAGCACTCTCCACTACAGCAGCAGCAACGTCTTTCACAGTCTCATTTGCAATTCGTTTCCGTCCTCTCCCTGGCAGCACACCCAACTTACCAGTTTCTTTAAATTTCTTAATCATCTTTTTTAAACCATTAATGGACATAGCCCATTTCGCAAGTTTTTCAAACGTCGATATTCTGTTAGTGCAGCAGAAGCATTATTGCAGTTCAGGTAAAACAACTTCACCAATAAAGCTCGATCCTTTTTAGCTAAAGCCATCGTGAAGAATGACTTTACATTTAATTTCAGTCATTTTACAGCTTTTCTAATTTTACATCTCATTTGCATAACGTCTCTGATTGAGTAAAAATTCTCACATAGTTTCTTACATGACCAGCACCATATTTTGACGTAGCGGTCAAAATGTGAACTAATTTTTTTAATTGCAAAATTCTCTTCCCCATTGTCTGTATAAGATATATCTCAAGTTTCGTAAAAATCTGATTACCAGAACGGCTGCTAGAAGGGTCTAAATGGTGTCACTTTCATTATAACCACCCTGTATCTTAAATACTAACCTAAGTAGATAATTAAGAATAAGACGTAAGGGATAAAAAATTTTAGTCAAGGCACTCGACCAAATCACAGTACAAAAGTTCAACACAAACAGTATCAAATCATTGAATAGCAAGACACATCACTTTTTTAGTTAACGTATTGAACAGTTTTTTTTTTTACAAGCATAACCTTTTATCTTAACTTCTTTACTAATTTTAGTATGTGGCAGGTGAAATTTAATCTGGTATCCAAAATTACTCCTAGAATGCACATCTGGTCAACGTCATCTTTATCATGACAAATAACCAATTTGCCTGTTTTATTAAGTTTTAGCAAGAACAGATCAATGTACCTTCATCTGTTCTTGATTTTAGCTTCATGTTTCTCTTATCATAGCATTGTTGTGTTTTTTGTACAACAATGGTATGATAATTGTAAAGCTTATTGTAAAGATTTTTAGTATGGCAAAAGAAATATTTTGATAAGAAAGTAGATGCTGGAAAAAATTTAATTTTATAAGTTATGAGTTTGTTTGTAAGAACTGCCATTACAAAGCCAATGCTGAATAAATGAGACAGGATAATTAGTATTACGTAGTGCATTGGAATAAAATCAAATGTATATAATTTATGCTCACTAAAAAACTTTCTTAACAAGTCTGATCTAGAAAAGTGAAATGCGCTATGTTTGACACAGTTATAAGCTGGGATTAGACATTCTAAATTACTATAGTCTGCAGATCGGGTCATAAGCTCTGACCTATTTTAGGCGTGGATTCTACAGGGTGAGCCAAAAGTCACAGTACACCCTGTTTTTTCGAAAACCTTGTAGGAATTGGGAAATCTGAATATCCCAGTAAGGTATGGGTGAGGTGATCTATCTTTTACGGTATGTACCGAACATGGCCGCCATAAGTCAATTTGTTTTATACGGAAAGGGGGTTGTGTGATATATCAAATAACATCAGCATTTTCTGACAATTTTATTTCTGTAAACAGATTTGAAGTAGCAGTTATGGTTCAAAAGTTGCAACACATTTTGCTTGGAATTACAGGCTGGACTGTTCTCCATAAAGGAGAGTCATTTAATGTGTTCAACATGGTGTCCCTCTTGGTCAAGGCACATTTGAAGGCGCTGAATCCAATCGTCATGCACTCGCAGAAGGATTTCTGCAGAAATGCTGGCACATGCTTCTTCAATGCGTTGCTGGAAATGGTGTCTGTTTCTTATTTTCTCTGCATATACGAGTTGCTTTAAATAACCGCACAGATAAAAGTCAAGTGGTGTGAGATCACGTGATCTGGGTGGCCATTCCACAGCACCACGTCGGCCAATCCAGTGAACAGGAAATTGAACATCTAACCACTGACGAACATCTGCACCATAGCGTGGTGGAGCCCCATCCTGTTGAAAGTAAGAGGGAAAGCTGCCATCTTCATTCAGAAGTGAGGGAAACACCACTTCTTGCAGCATTTCCAGGTAGTGTTAAGCATTTAGGTTCTGGTCAATGGAAATGGGTCCATTTACACGGGTACCCCATATTCACACCACACAATAACCTTTACGTCACCAACTACCTTGGAAGGTTCCATCCAGTGTGGATTGTGGTCATTCCAATATCTGTGGTTGTAACGGTTGTCTTCACCACTGACATAAAAGTTTGCCTCATCACTGAACAAGATACCTTGTGCAAAAGAGGGATTTTGTTGAAGTTGCTCTAGGGCCCACGTGCAAAACTGCATACATCTGTCTGGGTCATCCTCTGCTAGGTGCTGGAGTATCTGAATCTTGAATGGGTGCCATTGTTGAGCATGAAGGATTCGTACGATCGATGACTGGCTGATTCCAGATTCTGTTGATAAATGTCATGTGCTGCGTTGTGGGCTCTTGACAAAGGAAGCCAAAACCATTCTTGAGGTTTTCTCGTCAGTAGCAGTTATTGGATGGCCACTCCGTGCCTTGTCAACCACAGGTCCCAGTTTCTCGGAATTTCTTAATTAAGCACCTGCCAGTGTTGTGTGAAATTGGAGGTCTTTCTGGGTGCCGGTTGTTAAAATCTGCAGCTATGACACGAAAACTTCGTTCTCCAGACATCAAAATGACCTCAATTCTCTCCTCCGTGGTCAAAGCCATCTTTATGCCACAAAATGAAATAAAATGTGTTGTAACTTTTGAACCATAACTGCTACTTCAAATCTGTTTACAGGAATGAAATTGTCAGAAAATGCTGATGTTATTTGATATATCACACAACTCCCTTTCCATTTAAAAAAATTACCTTAGATTCAAGATGGCGGCCATGTTCGGTACATACCGTAAAAGATAGACCACCTCACCCATACTTTACTAAAATATTCAGATTTCCCAATTCCTGCAAGGTTTTCGAAAAAACAGGGTGTATTGCGACTTTTGACTCGCCCTGTAGATTCATCCAAGCCAGCAGAGAAATATTTTTAGAAAGTATTTAGAAAGTACTACTTTTGACTCGCCCTTTAGAAAGTAGTTTTTAACATGAAATCAGCTACTGGACTAACTGTTTTGTCAGGCAGAAAGACGAAAGCAGGAAGTGATATCAAAAAGTTTTCTGCTTTGAGGTTTCTGCCATTGTTTTTTCGCATGTGGAATTCATGCTTTAATGAGCATTCAGAAAACTAGAATGCTTAGGCTAGAAAGCTAGAAGCTTAGGCTGCCATGGACCGCACAATGACCGCCCAATTTATAACAGATTATTAATCTCGATCATTGCGGTATTTTTCATGGCAATAAGAACCATGAAAATTGAGATATTACCATAACCATTAGAACCATTTGGAAGTGGAGTAGGGAAAGCCAAATTCAAAATTACTCCGATTTTGTGAATGAGGCATGTTCTCATTTGCCTTATATCCAAAAGCATAGTTTATCAGATGGTGTTATAACTGGGATACTATTAAGTTATCATTAATTTAGATGTATATTCTAGGTTAATTATCTTTGATTTTATTTACAGAATGAAGGTAGAGGGCTCTTTGCCTACGGTTACTGATTCCAAGCTAATAGAATTTGTGATCAGTTATGATGAAAAAGCATTTAACTGGGCTTTACCAGGAGTAAGTGTAATCATTAACAACTTTACTTTTAAATAATACAAGGCGATTCAAAAGCCTTAGCCAATTTCAAGGTACTGTAACTAAGCAACCATTGATGGTAGCTGAATGATTTGCCACAATTGAAAAAGGAGAGTGTCAAGTTTGTTAGGTGTCGGTAGAGGTGTTCCGGTCTTGTTGTGTTCTATATGTCGACCCAACTCTGTTTCAATGCAAGTGAGCGATAATCACCCCATGCAGATTTTGTAAAGGATTCGGAACAAAACACCTGCCGTTAAGAGCATTAGAAAATGGCATCAGACATTCTAAGAAGTGAGTTGTTTGTGTAAGCGGAAGAATACACGTTCGCCTTGTATCTCTGATGAAAACATCGATCTTGTTTGGCAGTGCTTTCTTCACAGTCCAAGAAGTCTACAAATGACCATTTTGAAAGTTGATGATATTTTGTACTTTATTGCACCTCTGAATTTTTATTTTAACAATAATGGTGTATGTGTTTAATGCAACAAAAGTGACAAAGTTCACACAACTGCGTTTGTTTAGTCTCTTCAGGCACATTACTTCATTTGCATTGCCAGTGATCAAGATAAGTAAAGAGAGGTAGGCCAAGTTGAGAGCTAGCCAATTGCAAATGAGCTCCTGTTGAAATGTCACCCAGGAGGGATATGCCATTGCTTTGCCTTGCGAATGATGAAATTCCATTAAAAAATTTTTTGGCTTAATTTAAAAATTGGAAAGTTAAAAAAATAAATAAAAACTGAAGCACAGTGCTCCCTCTATATAACGGGACTCTACACAATGCGAAATTTATAACTTCATTATATGGACTTGCCATTATAAATTTGGCTTTATGTAGAGGAAGCACTATAGGGGAGAGTGGGGTTAGTTCGGACGAAAATCATTTTTCTCCCTGTGAGTTAATCATGAACCAAATAGTGAATGTGTATATCGTATTTTGTACTCTAAACCTTTCGTCATTTACCTGTATTTACCTAGATGTGGGGTTGCTTCGGATTGTCGCGGGGCTGTTTCGAATAAACTGCTTTTCGCCATTTTAATGAAATACAAGGTAACTTTATTATCAAAAGAGCACAAAAATGTTATTACAACTTGCCTAACATTATCACATTATAAAAAATCACAATCACTTGACTCGCAGCTTTGTTTCATTTAGTAGCAGATGTGACATTTCTACTGCGGCTATCATTTTCTGTATCTTCTGGTGCTCGCTTCATATCTTCCCTGGAAGGAAGATCTTGCCCTCTTTTCCTTTTGTAAATTCTAACCGAACGCGTCCGAACCAACCCTCTTTGTTGTGCCCAAATCAACCCTACTATGCCAGAAATCAAATAAAACCTTGTTAAGGCCTAATGACGCACATGGGCGAAATGAAACTACAACACGATTAAGTATAGTACTGTTATAAATGTGTCTAAATATCTAACTGTTAATATTTCTCGTATAACCTGTCTACAAATCATGAACAAAATTACCTCAAAAATTTTTTAAACACTCCCGAAAACAAATTTTATTTCTTATTTATTTACCTTTGTTGTGATTGTTCTGGCGAATAGATTTTCATAATCTGTATAGTGTCGTGCATTAAAGATAATTTTTTAGGCAGCGTGCGAATAGTTTCGACTGAAAAAATCGATTTGTCGAACCAACCTGCGTCCACCAACCTGCGTCCACCAACCTGCGTCGAACCAACCTGCGTAACCCCACTCTCCCCTATTACCAGAAATAAATAAAATTGAGAGTTTAACAGAAATAAAAATACAGTATCCCAAATTGACATTTATACTCTTTGAAACGTTATAGCTCAGCAATGAAATGAGATAGAAATATAAGGTTTGTTGTGAATGATCCAGGCAGCGCTGGAAAAACATGGTGTAGTCCGGTCTGTCCTCCAGAGGATTAATTGGGCCGTATTTTTTCGAACGTACTGTCACTTGTCAGACTTACCTGCAAATGTTGGAACTCATGATTCCACGTCTTGATGATTTCTTCGAGAATGGATATGAGGTTTACTTCCGACAAGATGTGGCTCCACCTCATAGGGCCCCACCTCCCCCTCCCCCCCCCAGGGGGGAGGGCTGCTGAGGGGACTACAGCACCCCCTGAAATTGCCACCATTTCAACTAAATCTGTTACGTGGGGGGGGGGGGAACAAGCAGGATTGTGCCAGCACCCCCTCAGCTCCCCCCCCCCAAAAAAAAATTCTGGGTACGGCCCTGCCACCTCACTTTCATGTCGATGTGAGAACTTTCCTCGATCACACATTCAATCACAGATGAATAGGATGAAGAGGAAGTGCTACGGAGTTCCTGCCTCGATCTCCCGATTTAACCCCTCTCAACTTCTACCTTTGGGGAACTTTAAAGAATATGGTGTGTGCTACAAACCCACAAACACCGATGGAATTAAGAGATCAGATTGAACATTCCGGCAATGATATCCCATTAGCTACAATCCAGTCGTTATGTCGCTCTGTTTGACGTCGGTGTTGGGAGTGTACTGTGGCAGAAGTTGGATATTTTGAACATGTACGGGTTTAAGGAAGTTTAAGGAATAAAATACAATAAATCTTATATTTCCATTTCATTTCATTTTGAAATCAGGAATGGCCTTTTGAATTGCCCTGTACTATATTCATGGTAATATTCCTATAGTGCACGTACAATAAGGTAGGTGATCTAGTTTGTCCATTTCCCAAATATGAGGGCAGATCAAATGTTAGTCAGCCAACCCAGTTTTACAGAACATGAATGGATTTTTTCAAACATTTAAACATTTATCCCAATGACCAATAAGTCCATTTGTTCCTTGCCTGCAAAAGTTTCTGGGCTGCTACTGCAGGATGTTTCTAACTGCCATCTGCATTTTATCGTCCAACATAAGCATCGACCTTTCAGTTATTTCTTAAGATTACCAAAAACATGAAAGTTGAAGGCAACAAATCGGGGCTGTAGGGGAGGGGGGGGGGTAGAGGTTTTCACATCTGAATGTTTGCACCATTTGTTAGTCATTCTAGCCATTTGGGGCCATGCATTGTCATGGAGCAAGATGACACCCTGTGATAATAGTCCAGGTCATTTGTTTTTAATGGCCCTCCACTGAGGGTTGCTATTATAACAGCATGGACAATGTTCCTTTGAACTGTTCCAAAACTTTGTAGAATCTAAACCTAGAAAAATCACTGTACTTATCGGAGCTATAGTGAACCAACTTATTAGTATGGTAACTATATTAAAGTGGTCAATCACTTATTGACCACTTTAATAATTTCATTTGGCATGTGTTCATGAAAGTTAAGATTGAATCCCGGTTTTTATAGTCATTCAAAAAAGTTCCAGGACTGATTATTTATAAAAGGTATTAGTGGCGCCATCTCTAGAGGAAAATACAGAATTGTTTGGAAAGCAGTTTTATTGACAACCTGCAATTGTTGGTAGCAACACTGTGAAGTTTTCATTTTTGTTTATGCCATAAAAGTAACTGAGTAAATGCAGTAAAATGGCTATGGTGTATTGCCACCTAAAACACAAAACCTACTGACTGAAACATAGTTTATTTACACATAACCTAGGAGTGGTCCATTGTTAATCGTATTTCTGTATTTCTAACTTTGGCCTTTTTATGATGTAACAATGTACAACGTATTAGTCGGCAGGCTTTGTTTTTAGATGGCATTGTATGGAAACATTCCAAATGATGCAAACCACATATGGAAATGATTGTCTGAGTCATAGCAAAGTGCTTGAATTTTATTCACGTTTCAAGAATAGGCATGAGTTGCTGAAAGACGCGAGAGAGGTGTCTCAGCACCTTTAGTGATAAAAACATTTAAGTTGTGTGCGTGTTGCTAGCCAATAACCGTCGAAGAAATAACAAAATGTTAGCTAAAGAGACCAGTACTGTCAAAATACTAGACAGAAGTAGCTGTGGAAGTTGGGGAGTGGTTTCTGCTGCACAACAATGTACTAGCATATTCGTTAATTCTTGTCTGTCAGTTTTTGGTGGGTGGGGGGCGGGGTGTCAGTTAATGAGCACCCTCTGTACTCAGCAGACCTGGCTCCTGCAGACGTCATGCTCTTTCCCAAGCTTAAATCTGGATTAAAAGGAGAATGTTTTGAAGGTGTAGAGTTGATCAAGGGGAATGTGACAGCCATTCTTTATGGGGATTTCATCGGTAGAATTTCAAGGGGCCTTTGAGAGCCAGTGTGAAGATTAGTGGAAAGGGAAGAACTACAGTGGTGGAAACAAGATTGAGAACACCACATTTCAAAAAAGTAGGCAAACAGAATTACAAAATTTTTGATGAATTGTAGTGATGCATATGTTTGTTACATTCAACTTGATCTGTTTCCATAAAAACTAAAAATAATTGCAAAATAAAATAAACGATACATTTTGCTGTATGAAGGTCGGGAAAAATGTTTGAGACCAGGATGGATTTTCCTTGAGAATCATTAAAACTTTGTGGATCAGTATTTTTTTAGATGTCCTCTCCTTTCAAGAACATCAATGAGTCTCTTCGGCATAGGTTTCACAAGGCTTCAAGTTTTTGTGGAGTTATTTGGTTCCGTGCTTTCTGTACAGCTTTTTTCAGATCAGAGACGCTGTTATACTGTTTTCCATAAGCATAAACTACTCGAACAGATAATCCCGCAAATTTTCAATCGGGTAAAGGTCGGGACTGCAGGCAGGCCAATTCATTGATGTGATATTGTGTGATTTTAACCGTTCCAAAGCAATGCTGCTTTGTGTATTGGCGCATTGTCCTGCTGAAAAATGAATTATGGATCATTTAATTGATCTCAAAGAGGAAGGAGGAAGTTGGTCAAGATGTCCTGGTAGTCGGTTGCCTTTGATCGTGGGGAAATAAATGCCACTTGGGACTTCTCTCACTCAATGAAAGCAGCCCATATCCTAACCGATCCTCCGCCCTGCACATGCCGTGGAAGATATGGTGGTTCTTGATGCAGATCATGCCAGTAGTACTGAACACCATCTGGGCCGTCCAAATTAAACTTTTTTTCGTCACTAAAAGTGACATGGTTTTGCAAAGTTCCATCTGGCTTCTTTATGCTGGAAAGACAACTTTGGTTTGGACTTCATCTTTATGTATGCATGATGCTCTGATGCTGACAACACATTTCGGACCGTTCATGGGTGAACCGGCAGCTGCAGTGATTTTGTAATTGAACTGGATGAGGTACCTGTAGCACTGGACAATCTAAGGATCTGTCTTTCAGTTCTTGTACTGAGCTTTTTCGGCCGTCCTGATCGCTGTTTTTTCCATACATTTGTGGGTTAGCAAGATAATTGTGGACTACAGTCTTTGATTTACCAATAAGAGCAGCAATTACACGTTCTGACTTTCCACGTTTTCGATATGCATCAATAAGGCGTCGGACGGTTCTCTGCACCTCATCCCATAAATGCTCGATCGGGTTGAGATCGGGCGATCGAGCTGGCCACTGAAGCAGGTGGAAGTCCGCGTCATGTTCCTCCAACCAGTGATCTGTTAGTTATTTGCCAGAACCCATTGTAGACAAATGCACTATTGTGTATACCTTTAAGTAGCCTATGTAATATGACGTTCATTAAAGTTAGTATTCATTTGCTTGGACTTTTCCATCCTGGTCTCAAACTTTTTTCCCGACTCTCCTATAGCAAAATGTATCGTTCGATTCATTTTTCAACTTTTTTTCTTTTTTTTTGGTAGGGGGGGGGTAGATGAAATTGAATATGACAATAAACATGTGTATCACTATAATTTATCAACAATTTTTCAATTTAATTTGCTTATTTTCTGAATTGAGGTGGTCTCAAACTTTTTCCCACCACTTTATATTTAGAAACTTAATTCAATAAAACTCTTATTTTCTTGTATTTTATTATTATTGTTGTTGTTTGGGGAAACCAAACTCGGATCAAGTCCGGAGGCCAAGTCCCAGAGGCGGACCCAAGAGAGGGCTAAGCCCAAGGGAACTCAAATGCAAGGAAGGGAAAAATTATGTGCTCGTGGGAGTATTGATGTTTGGGTGTAGGAATTTCCTTACTATGTGACATGCGTTTAGAATTGTGGCTTTCTGTAAGGTTTTGTATAAGTGTGGGTTTAAATTTAGTGTCAACAGGCTTTTGTGTAGTGAGTGTGGAATAACCCCAGTGGCAGAAAGAATGGCAGGAACAATGTGTACTCTGTTAACTCCCCGAAGGCGTTTTATTTCGTGTGCAAGATCCATATATTTAGTGATTTTGTCAGTGTATGTCTTTTGTAAATTGTGTGTTGGGGATGGAGATATCAATTATGTAGGCCACTTTTGTTTTGCTTATCTACTAGTGTAATGTCTGGTCTGTTATGAGTGATAGTTGTCAGTGATTATAGCTTTGTCAAAATATAGTTTATGTGTGGTGTTCTCTAAGACAGTATCTGGGATATATTTATAGTATGGAGTGTGGATATCGTAAGCTTGTGTGCCTTAGCTAGACGTTGATGTACGAGGGTAGCCCAGAAAGTAATGTACCATAATTTTTTTTTCCGTCCCCAACAATGGTACGAATGCGAAACTTGAATATGCATTCTATGAAGTTTTCGGAGTACGCGCACAAAGTTTCCAATTTTTCCGACAGGTAGCGTACATGCAGCAATGGAACAACATGGCGTCTGTAAGTGATGTACATTACAAGCAGCGTGTTGTCATTGAATTTCTCACTGCGGAGCAAGAAACTGTTGGAAACATTTACAAACGTTTATGATCAGTTTATGGAGCATCAGCAGTAGACAGAAGTACGGTTAGTCGCTGGGCGGCCATCAGAAAGCTGTTCGGCAGAGCTCCAAGATTTGCTGCGGTCGTGGTGGCCATCTTCGGCTGTCACACCTGACAAGATGCAGCATGCTGATGCGCTCATTCGTCAAGACCGACGCAGAACGACTCGGCAGTTGGCGCTGGAGCTGTCAATCAGCAAAGGAAGTGTGGGTGAAATCATCCGTGCTCTTGATTACACAAAAACGTGTTCACGATGGGTTCCGCGTTGTCTTACATAGGAACACAAAGCTCTGAGAAAAAAACGTTTCTTCTGAGTTACTGCAACGTTTTGAAGCTGAGGGGGAAGCCTTCTTGTCCCAGATTGTGACAGCTGATGAAAACTGGGTGCACCATTTTGAGCCTGAAACAAAACTACAATCGATGGAATGGCGTCATCCGCAATCTCCACAGAAGAAAAAATTCAAAGCAACTGCTTCTGCTGGTAAGGTCATGATCACTGTGTTTTGGGACTGTGATGGTGTCATACTCCTTGATGTGATGCTGAGCGGCAGCACCATTAATTCTGAGGCATATTGAACACATTAATCAAATTCAAGAAGCGTTTCCAGCGACTTGGACACCATAACAACCCAGCTGATTGTTTGCTTCAACACGATAACGCTCGCCCTCACACCAGTTTCAGGATAACGGAACACATCACGAAACAGGGTTGGACAGTGCTACCCCATCCACCTTACAGCCCCTCAGACTTTCACTTGTTTGGGCCATTCAAGAATGCCATTCGTGGAAGACATTTTGAGGATGATTAAGAGGTGATTCGCGCAGTGAAGACATGGCTGCGTGAACAGAACATGGTTTGGTACCGACACGCCCTTGTGTCTCGTTGGAGGAAGGCCATAGAACGGGACAGCGATTACGTGGAAAAATAGGGAGTGTAGAAGAAACATCATTCTTTCGTGTGTATAAGTTTCATTGTGTTCAATAACTAATTGTTGAAGAAAAAAATTGTGGTGCATTACTTTCTGGGCTACCCTCATATGTTGTTCGCTGTCTGGTTATGTCTGTGTAAATAATCTGTCTGCGGCTAAGGTCAAAACCCTCACCGGTGAGAGAATGATGACGTAATTTCTCACTGGGCTAACCGTCTTTTTCTCGGTGAGGACGGTGAGACTAACCGGTTAGGCATAGCAGCACTAACTCGCATTTCTGACCGCGTTAAAATGACGTCACAGTTTTCTCACTGGGATTTCTGACCGACCAAGCGCTAACTCTTCTCACCGGTGAGAGTTTTTGACCTTAGCCTGCGTGAGTATTTTGCAACCGGATATGACGTGTTGAATGGTTTCCTCTGCGATATGGCGTTTCCTGCAAGAGCCATCAGTCGAATCTTTGATAATGTTTTCTGTAGCTTTTAATATTAATTACCTGGTCTTGTATGGCAATCATGGTTCCTTTAGTTTCCCCTTCACTCAACCAAGTGTTCGACGCTTTTTTGTTGATGCAGTTGGTTGAGGTCAGAAGGATGTCTGCCGTGGAGTTTCTTTCCGAGCCATGATTGAAGTTTAGTGCATGATGTAGGAATGTTATGGGTGTTCTGCATGCTGTTCAGATTCAAAGGTGTGTATTTTTATCAGCCATGCAGACTGCTTTGTGTAATGGTGATGTCTGTTGTTTAGAGTAAAAGTGTTGTTTTTATTATTATTATTATTATTATTATTATTATTATTTTGGATCGTTCTCATAAATTATCTGCCTCGAAAATTTGTACTTCACCTGATATACCGGATTTTATTTTTAAGGGGTGCTTGTCGGTGTTAATAATTCCTCTTACGCATTTGTTCAATGTCTCATTGAGTCTTGGACATTACCCGACTGCCTGGAAACGCGCTGTGATTCAGCCTATTCCTAAGAAGGCGGAGCCTTCAGTCAAATTATCTTATCGACCGATTACTATAATTTTATTCCCTGCTAAGCTATTACAGACGCTGGTTGCTGATCAACTTTCCCAGCATGTCGACCCATATCTTTCTGAAATCTAGCATGGGTTTCGTCCGGGGAGAAGTACTCAAACTAACCTTGCTATATACAACGTGTAATCTTGACAATAGGACTCAAGTTGACTCATTATACCTTGATTTTACTAAGGCTTTTGATAAAGTCAACATTCCTCTGCTTTTGGTTAAATTGAGACATATTGGTTTGGCAACTTCTGCAATTGATTGATTTAAAAACATGCTTATTGGCCGAACTTTTAATCTGAGGTTTCAGGATAAATCCTCTCCACCCCTTCCTATAAAGAGTGGCATCCCGCAAGGGTCCCCATTGGGCCCCTTACTTTTTAATATATTTCTCGCTGATCTTCCGCATATTTTATTGCACTTTCACTCTAGGGCGATTATTTACGCTGATGATGTAAAACTTTATTATGCTATTAAAGATTGGAATTCTTGCCTTGAGCTTCAGGAGGCGCTTTCTTGAGTTTATCAGTGGTCAAGTAACAATGGATTAGAACTAAATGCATCAAAATCCTTTGTGATGTCTTTTAGTCTCTCTATCGCTCCTTTTTTATTTAATTATTATATTAAAAATAATGTCTTGGCTCAAACCAATAGTTTGAGGGATTTGGGAGTAGTCTTTTACTAATCACTTAAATCAAATTTATTTGGATATTTCGCGTTGCATTGGATTGATGAAAAGGTCTATTCATTTTTTCTCAGATATTAGAACCTTTTTTACTTTGTTTAAGACATTTGTGATACCGAAAATAACCTATTGTGCCTGGATTTGGCATGGTGGTAATTCCCAAGCCTTGCAAAAAATCCAACGCAAATGTTCTAGTTTTAATGCTTTTTTGGGGAAGAATTTAGGTAATCACGTGTTTTTAATACAGAATCATAATGTTTTTAATATTCAACGCATCATTAGTAAATGTTTTATGAACATTCTTTTAAGTGTATTTCATGGAAGACTAAATGTTGCACCTTTGGTGAATGATTTTAATTTTCAAAGTCTGAGATTGACACGTAGGGGTTATGTACTTAATTCCTCTCTTAAATGAAAACTTTTATTTCGCATATTGACCCTGTAAATAAAATTGTAACTAATTATCTTAATCATTTTAATAACATTAGCCTTTTGGCTTCTAATGATCTTCATTTTCACTTGTTTTCTTGATTGTTTTTTTTTCTTTCTTTTACTTTTATGTGTTTTTCATCAACCCCGGTTTGGGCCTCGGCCTGTTGGGGGACAACATGAGGTTCATCAGTGTAGTTGTCTATGCTGGTTCTCCTCAGCTGTTGTTACATTATTATTATTATTATTATTATTATTATTATTATTATTATTATTATTATTATTATTATGGTACAATCCTGGAACTTTTGAATGAAGTATGTTAACTGCTTTTCTTTACTCCATTGGACATTGAAATAAGTCTGAGAATACCTCTGCAGAAGTTTTTACTCTTGTTCTCAGAATCTTGTTTGGCTTCATAATTCACTTCTCAAATAAATAAATTGGAATTTGGTATATTGGAGGAACATTTCAAAATTACTAGGTTTCTTTTTTATTCCTTTTTCTTTTATTTTATCTACATAATACTGGGTGAGTCAAAAGTCGCAGTGCACCCTGTTTTTTTCAAAAACCTTGCAGGAATTGGGAAACCTGAATATTCCAGTAAAGTATGGATGAGGTGGTCTATCTTTTACGTTATGTACCGAACATGGCCGCCATCTTGAAATTGGCCATCTTGAATCTAAGTCATTTTTTTAAATGGAAATGGGATCGTGTGATATATCAAATAACATCAGCATTTTCTGACAATTTCATTCCTGTAAACAAATTTCAAGTAGCAGTTATGGTTCAAAAGTTAAAACACATTTTGTTTCATTTTGTAGCAGTTAACTGAAGATGGCTTTGATCACGGAGGAGAGAATTGAGGTCATTTTGATGTCTGGAGAACGAAGTTTCCGTGTCATAGCTGCAGATTTTAACAACCGGCACCCAGAAAGCTCTCCAATTTCATACAACACTGTCCAGGAAACTGGCAGGTACTTAATTAAGAAATTCCGAGAAACTGGCACTGTGGTTGACAAGGCATGGAGTGACCGTCCAATAAGTGATACTGACGAGACAACCTCAACAATGGTTTTGGCGTCCTTCGTCAAGAGCCCACAACGCAGCACACAATGTTTGCCAGCAGAATGTGGAATCAGCCAGTCATTGATCGTATGAATCCTTCATGCTCATCAATGGCATCCATTCAAGGTTCAGATACTCCAGCACCGGCACCCGATCACCTGATCTCACACCACTTAACTTTATCTGTGGGGTCATTTAAAGCAACTCGTATATGCAGAGAAAATCAGAAACAGACACCAGCTCTAGCAAAGCATTGGAGAAGCGTGTGCCAGCATTTCTGCAGAAATCCTTTTGCGAGTGCATGATGATTGGATTCAGCGCCTTCAAATGTGCCTTGACCAAGAGGGACACCATGTTGAACACATTAAATGACTTTCCTTTATGGAGAACAGTCCAGCCTGTAATTTCAAACAAAAAACTGTTGTAACTTTTGAACCATAACTATTACTTCAAATCTGTTTACAGGAATGAAATTTTCAGAAAATGTTGATGTTATTTGATATATCACACAACCCCCTTTCCGTATAAAAAAATTGACTTAGATTCAAGACGGCGGCTATGTTCGGTACATACCGTAAAAGATAGACCACCTTACCCATACCTTACTGGAATATTCAGGTTTCCCAATTCCTGCAAAATTTTTGAAAAAACAGTGTGTACTGCGACTTTTGACTCGCCCTGTAGAAATAAATAAATGGTGTATTTGTTACTGCTAAAGTTAGAAATTTGAATAATTACGTCCATTTACTTTAACGAAAGAATAATATTAATCAAAATTACGGTAAATATTTTAACAAAATCAAATTTCCTCTTTCGAGAAAAGGAAATCACTGTAGAGATGTGAAGTAAAGGAAAGAAGTATGGACATTGATTTTTTTTTTATTTTTGTTTTTTTTAATTTCAGGGGCTGGTGTATCATCACAATTCTTTATATGATGTAATCAGAGAGAAATTTGCCATTAAGTCTAGTTCTGCTTGGACAGTCAATGATATGAAAAGGGTAATTCAAAAGAAATTAAAACACAAAGCGTTAATATTAAAATTAATGTTTGCATTTTTGTCTTGATTGAAATAGTAAACTGTTGTTTTCGACAACAGGAAAGATAAGAAACCACTAATCCACATAAAATGTTTATTAAGATGTATGCACATTTCAACAGCCGCCCTGCCTTTTTCAGCGTTTACAAAAGAAATTGATCAGAACAAAGAATTACATCATCATATTTATAGTAAAATTTATCAAACTACATCAAACATGACTCCAATCAATGCCATCATTACAAACAAGCAGCCTTCAGACATATGGTGCACAGGGTACTAGCTATCCCCTTGAATGCAGAAAACAGGAAGAAGGAACTCCAAACCATAAAAGAGTTAACTATACAGAATGGATTTCGTAAAAACATAATCAACAATATTGTCAGGAAAGTGAAACGGAAATTAGCCTTACAAAATGTCACCACGCTGCACAGGGGAATAAAACCGGAATCGAGACTAATCTTAACACACAACCTGCAATTAAACAGAGCCATGGAAATAATTGCAAAAGAATTTGGCCTGGAAATCACTTATAGAAGCTCCAACACGATGAGAAAATGGTTAAAAAACACCAAGGATGCCATCAGCCCGGAAAACAAGCCAGGCGTGTATAAATTGCCGTGTGCCAAATGTGATGCTTTCTACTACGGGCAGTCCCGTAGAGCAGTTAAAACCAGAATTAATGAGCATCTGGCATGCATCAAAAATGGTAAATTTGCGATATCAAGGTTCGCTGACCATATATTTGTTCAGCGACACGACTTTAGACACGAAGACTTTGACATCATGCGCTAGTGACCCTCGTCTGCTGAATTTTATTGAGTCATATGCTATCAACAGTGAAGACCCCACAAAACTACTGAACAGTGACTCAGGCCCGTTGGATGTGAGCCAACTGTTGGACATTAGGAAACTCCTTCATCTACCAAAATTGACCAATAGGCCAGGTATGACCAATGATGCCTTATGATTAGTTGAAGACTGCCTACCAATAACCTTTGTTTGTATAAGTATTTGCTTTTTATAGTATTTGAAGCTTTGTAATTGGATCGTGATCAACCTCATTTTACTATAAATATGACAATGTAATTCTATCCGGACCATGTGACTATATGCAAACTGATCAGGACAAGGCCCAAGTCATTGCAGATTCACTGGAAATGCAGTTTGTTACTCCTACCAACGACAAGCTCGAGAGCCAAATCATGTCTCAGCGTGTGGAAGAAGGTATTGTCAAGTTTGATGAAGTCCCGCAGCATTTAACGAAGTACAACATCGAGGCTGGATAGATCGCCAACATCATAAGTAAACTGAAAAAGAAGAAGGCTCCAGGAAAAGACATGGTGAGTAATAACGCCCTTATGAATCTCCCAAAGAACTTTATTGACTTTCTCACTAATATCATTAGCGACTGCTGGAAATTTTCTTCCTTCCCTGTGGCTTGGAAGAAGTCTATTGTGTTGAGTATCCCCAAGCAGGAGCAAAATCCTGCAATTCCCGCGAGCTACCAACCTATTAGCTTGCTACCCTCGATGTCCAAGGTGTTGGAGAGAACGATCCTCGTCAGATTCCAAGATCACTGTCTAGCAAATGACCTTTTTCGGGAAGAGCAGTTTGGCTTTCGTGCTGCCCACTCTTGTCCGATGCAGATATGGAGGCTCGTTGAAGACCTGAGCACTCCCCTGAACCTATCCAGGTACTGTGTCAGTAAAGCTTTTGACCAAGTGTGGCATGAGGGCCTTGTCTACAAAATGATCAGAGACGGGTTCCCTGCCGATTTGATTTTGATGGTGAAATCCTTTCTTGACGGCAGATCCTATCAAGCCAAAGTTGGAGAAAATCTTTCCACACCCCGTGTTGTAAAGGCCGGTGTCCCTCAGGGTTCTGTCCTCGGGCCTGTGCTATTTAATTACTTTGTACATGATTTCCCGAAACCCGATAATTGTAATCTGTATTTTTATGCGGACGACACTGCCATTATGACATGGGCACACCAGCCGGCTCTCGTTATCACTCAGCTGCAGTGCACCTTGAAGCAGTTCGAAGACTGGTTTAACTGCTGGAAGTTGAACCTTAACATCGAAAAGTGCAAGGCTTTGTACCTCAATAGGAAGCTCAAGCGTCCCCCAGATTCTCTTGTTCTGTCAATAAGAAACTGGACTGGGTGGACAACTACAAGTAACTGGGAGTTATCATTGACTCAAGACTCTCATGGCACCGGCATATGTCCTATGCTCTGAACAAAGCGAAGAGGGCTAAGTACAGTATCATAGCTCTCATGGGTCGCAATAGCACCCTCAGCATTGACAACAAGCTACTTCTGTACAAATCGATTACCCGGACCATACTCCTCTATGCTTGCCTGCGTGAGCGAATATCTATAAAACCAGATGGAGTGAACTACAGTCATTCTAGAATGTTACCCTGAGGACAGAAGGACAGCTGGACAGAAGGACGGTAAAAAACCAATCCATCCACTTGGATTTAAACATGGCCCATATCGGAAAGTTTATACAGGATCTTCTTTTGATTATGATACAGAAGATGAAGACTCACGACAATAAGCTTGTGAAAGGGATACTGAAGAACTCAATGAATATGAACTGGCATATGAAGTATCGTAAACCGGGGCACGTTCTTGACATCAATTTTGAAGATATTAGCAACGTCCCTTTCCCAGACTACTAGAAGATGTGATAATCTTCTTTCTCCTTGTATTTTTATTTCGTTTGTTTTTTGTTTCTGACAATCGTCAATCTTATTTTCTTTTTTGTATAATATGGAAGACCGCTTGGGTTGGTTAGGCTTCTTGACTACCCCAGTGTATTTCATTTGGAGTTTATTCTGGTTGGATGAGCTTTGTGAAAGCGCTGCTTTCGTCCCATCCTAACCAATGTACACTTCACTGTTCGATTGTCTTTACTGCATGAGAACAGATTTACCTTGTTCTGATCAATTTCTTTTGTATACGCTGAAGAAGGCTGCCGAAATGCGCATATGTCTTACTAAACATTTTATGTGGATTAGTGGTTTCCTGTCTTTCCTGTCTCCACAGTTTCTGGCTCCATTTGCTTCCAGTTGTTTTGGATACTGTTGCTAACGTTGGCGCCAACTAACCTTAAAGGTTAATTACTCAGTTCGGGAGGTAACAGTACACTCTGTCTGTGTAGTTAATAAAATATAGTTCCACATAGAATGGTTATGATTGGTCGAGTTGGTTTTTTAGATGTGGTGTTACATTTTGCTATAAGCAAATGAAACTTGTGGAAACGTCCTTTTTTTTTTTTTTTTTTCCTCCCATTTTCAAATGAATGCAGAGTGATAACTATTATGAGGGTGACTGCGGTTTACAAATTGAACCAATTCTTAAAGTTAGTTAGTGGCAACTATAAGTAATATCGGTTCTGAAAAAATATAAAAGTTATGATCCACAACTGGACTGAACTAGGAACCATAAATGTTTATCTCACTGTTCTAACCAGTGGCAGCTTGTCTATAGGACTGCATAGCTTAAGCCCCTACAGTTTATTATCGCCATTCTTAAATCTTTATATATAAAATAAGTTCGCTTACTCAGAGCCCTCTAGAGCCCAGTCTAATGAACCAATTGTGATGCAAATTGAAATGTAGGCTATTCAGACCATGGGCGAGAAAATTTCAGAAAGAAAAAAATTAGTGCAAATTTTCACAACTAGGTGAAAATGTGGTGCTGTGAATGACAAATGGAGATTTTAAAACTAGTTTTATTGTTTTAAACAAGCAGGCAAGGTTTTTGTTTGATTACAGCTTATGTTCAATATGTCCGCCTCCCCCCCCACCTGCGTCAATGATATGTTGGAAGCATAGCACAGTATCATCAATTGTTGCATGAAGTGTTTCCTGGGGAATGTCTGAGACATGTCATCTAATGCTGGCTTTCAGCTCAGGCGCAGTCTGTAAGCTTTGTTGATAGACCCGATCTTCAAATATTCCCAGAGCCAGAATTCACACGGGTTCAAATCCAGAGAACATGGAGGCCACGCATCTGGAAGCTTCAAGAGATTACACGATCATCTCCAGAGTTGGCACAAAGCAGTTCCCTCACTTGTCGACCAATATGAGGAGGTGCTTCGTCTTGCATGAAGTCCTTGGTTGCCAAGCATCGTCGCTCTCACAAGGCAGGAATCCCATGCTGTGCAAAAAGTTCACAATACCGTGCACTTGTCACAGAACATCTTACAGGACCTCGTTGCATCGCTTCCTCAAAGAAAAAGAGGCCTAGAATAAAATCAGCAATAAATCCACACGATACAGTCACGTATTTAGAATGCAGTGGCTTTTCATGCACGACATGGGGGAGCGAGCCACCCCATATGCAGCAATTCTGCTTCTTCACCGCTCCTTCTAGGGTGAAATGTGCTTCGTCTGACCATAGAATGTTCCACGGCCACAGGTCATCAACCAGAAAGCTATAAGCAAAGTCAGCGCATTGATTGGGATCTTGAGATTTTAGCTGCTGTGCCAGATGAATCTTGTATGGGTATTAGTGCAGAGTGGGCCGCAAGACCTTTCGCATCGTGGACCATGGGATGGACAATTCGCGTGCTGTTGCTTGAGCACTTGTTGCAGAATGTTGAGAAGAGGAAACTCTGTCCACCACTGCAACAGCCACGTTCTCAAGTACTTCGTCTGCTATCTTGCGCCGTCCTCTTCCTGGTGCGACAGCAAACCGCCAGTCGATTCAAATTTCTTTATCATTTTTCACAACCCAGTATCTGACACGGGCCCTTTTCGCAATCCTTTTAGAGGACGAAGCAGCTGGACTGCTGCTATCATTCTGGTAAAACAACTTTACCAACAGTGCGTGTTCTTTCTTGCTTAAAACCATGATCTTTCATGAAAGCTTTTCACTAAACACAATGTAATGAATGGATCAATTTATTCCATTCTGGATGTGTTGACTTTCTAATTTGCATAAACTTTCTGCTAATAAGGCTGATATTGAGAATGAACATATGCTGTAATCAAACAAAAAACTTGCTGGCTTGTTTAAAACAATAAAACTAGTTTTAAAATCTCCATTTGTCATTCCACAGCACCACATTAATTTTTTTTCTTTCTGGAATTCTCCCCCCCCCCTCCCCCCATGGTCTGAATAGCCTACATTTCATTTGCATCACCATTGGTTCATTAGATTGGGCTCTAGAGGGCTCTGAGTAGGCAAACTTATTTTATAACCACCCTGTTTATTTCTCTAAAAACCATCATTTTCATTTTTGTGATAAAAAACTAGTCGAATGTATATTATATTGTGACATTCGTGTCTTTTGACACTGGTCAGAACTTGAATAGTCTGGTCGTGTGACGCCTGTATTGTTATGCATGGTTGCTCACGCCACTGACAGAGGGTGTCGCCACTGAGAAGGGTGATTTTGACCAATGAGAAGTGCAGCTAAAATTAACAACATCACAGATGTTCAAAAACTGACATAGTCTTGACCTAAACTCTGAATTTCTCTGGAACAAATTAGAGTGCAAATTACACTGCTTTGCAATGAAATTGACACACCAACAAGGAGTTATCCGACCATATCCATATTTAGTGCGGGCGTTCGTCTGCCTCCGACTAGTAAACGATTAGATGCATGCTCACAGGACATGACCATTTGGGTTGATACAGGGTGTCTGGGTGCATATATAGGCTCATCAGTTGACACCTGTGCAAAACATTCCATGCAGCAGGGAGGAAGCAACTGCCTCGTGAACGTACAATACTGTAATCCGCACAAAGGTCTCAATGCCGCGACGACGACAACGACAATCGTTAACGTAATTAACGGACTTTGAACAAAGTCGGATTATTGGCCTCTCCGAGGCTGGATGGTCAACCAGACGGATTGCTGTCCATGTGTCACGTGACGCATGGACGTTAGGCCGATGTTGGAGGCAATGGCGAGAGGAAGGCACACATGCCAGAAGACCAGGCTCTGGGGCCCAGAGAATCACGTCAGCTTGTACCGATAGGTAGATACTGCGAACAGCGCTAGCGGACAGAACCATCACTATTCCCCCTACTGCTCCAGTGTCAATAGCGACAATATCACGCTGGTTACATGCCGCGACAATGTCTGCCAGGCGTCCATTGTCGTGTCTTCCTTTGACACCTGAGTACCACGCAATACGACTGCAATGGTGTCGTGAACGAGTGGGCTGGCGAATGGAATGGAGCCCGGTGGTCTTCAACGACGAATCCCACTTTTGTTTGGACACCAACGACAGACGTGCATCCGGTATCGCCATCGTGAACCAACACCCGGGAACAAGGTCTGGGGTGCCATCGGCTACGACACCAGAACGCCTTTGGTCACCATCCAAGGCACCCTGACAGCAGCACAGTCTGTATTACTCCTCTTTCTGCATATCATGCCCGGCGCAGTTTTTCAGCAGGATAACGCCAGACCGCACATGGCAAACAAGAGCATGGCATGTCCGCATGATGTCAACTCCTGCCATGGCCCACGAGGTCCCCAGAGCTATCGCCAATTGAGCATGTGTGGGACATGGTGGGACATTGTTTACGATTACCCTGGAATCTCCATGAACTGACACAGAAAGTTCATCAGGCCTGGGCAGACGTACCCCAAGATGACATTCGCCATCTGTATGATCTACTACACCTGTGGCTGGAACAATGCATTGCCGCTAGAGGTGGTGCCACAACCTACTGATGCCGCTTTCTGTTGGGACACCCTGTACAAACGAGTGCTCCATAATGTAATAAAGGTGTGTTCAGATATATCTCTTGCTGCACACCTACTTTTGGCTCATTCGGCTAACTCCTTGTGGGTGGGGCAATTTCATTGCAAAGCAGTGTATGTACTCATCTAAATCGACCATCTTCCATAGCTAGACTCACTGCAGCATTGGAAGGCAATTCTCAGGGTCATCTATTAAATGCTGGTGGAAAGTGTTCCCAGACATGTGCAGGTTGGATTGATATACAACTTATTAATATGTTCCTCAGGAATCGTGGATTCTACAACTGGGGTGTCCAAACATTGACCATATATTGAACTTTCTAAGATCTGATAAAATGTAGGAAGCTTGAACAGATGACCTTGTGTTTTTGCATTTGTTTTAATCTTTATATTTGAATAAATTTCAGTTTTTCCATAAATTTTTTGTTGCTGATAATGAACCCAGAATAGATGGATTGGATCTTGAAGAGAACTTCGCTTGCAATTTGATCCTGCGAGATTATTTAGATGATGGGTTAAATACAGATAATGCGTGGATAGAAGCTGAAATTTGGCATATTCATTATGAAACCATTTGCACGTTAGATTCAGAGGATATGGTAAGGAGACCTTAATATTCAGCAAATAATTCTTAATGATGCTGTCTTTTCCTGATAATAATTCCAACACGTGTTTTAATTAAGGTTATAACTAGTAAATTTATAAGTTAAAGGAGATGACTTAAGAGCAATACGACTGAAATAGGAAAGAAAATTCCACAGCCTGGATTCGATCTGGGAACCTTCAATTGGTTAGCACATCAGCACTGTGACTTGAAGATTCCTGGTTCGAATCAGGCTGTAGAATTTTCTTTCCTATTTTCATCAATAATTTAAACATCTGAGGTTTGGCATATAAAAGTTCTCACAGACCATTCTTTATTTACTCTTTAATCAAATTAGTTTGCAATTTGACTTTATTCTCGATGTAATCAAAAAACCACCAGTAAGTCAACCAATCTGGGAATTCCTCACTGCTCACTATACTTTCACAAAAATTTCCTGAATGTGATTTTTTGTCCTTCAACACCTGTCCTACCATAATGTGACTTTTTGCCAATCCTGATTGGCTTTTTAATCCTAATATTGTGTATAAATTGCGTTTATTCTCAAGTTATTCATATTCAGCCAACTACAATCTATTTTTTTTTTCTCTTTATATTTTTTGATGAGGAAAAACTAAAAGTAAATTAAAAAGTACTATCGCTTTACCAACTGAGCTATCGCAGGCTACAAATTCACGGATTGTTGGAAGATGTGATACCCCTCCCCCCTCCCCGATCTTCTGACAATCGTCAATCTTATAATTTTTTCATAATGTGGAAGACTTCTTGGATTAGTCAGGCTTCTTGCCTACCCCTTGGTGTATTTCATTTGCTATTTAGTCTGAAAGGGTGAGCCTAGTGAATGCATTGCTTCCATCCCGCCTGAACAAATGTACACTGACTGAGAAAACTTATGGGATAGTCGCCTAATATCTGGTCAGGTCTCCTCTGGCCCTGTGGAGCGCAGCGATACGGCGTGGAAGTGAGTCTGCAAGTCCCGGGTACACTTCCGGAAGCAGATGACATCACACCGTCTTCGAACAGTTGATGATACCACAGACCATTCAACGTGTTTTCCAGAAGAACAAGGGGGCCATTCAGTACCAGGAAAATGCACTCCAGAACATGACTGATACCCCACCACACACCACCTACCTTTTCATTCTTGACCTACCTTTCTAAAATCACCCTGTATTTGAAAGTATATATACATCGAATTTTTACTGGAAGCCTCACTCGTATTTTATCAGTACATAGATTTTGTTAGGATAAACAAAAAATGGTCATTAATTTTAAAGAAAAACGTTCGTTTAACGAACGATTAATACACTAGAGTGGCTTTATAACCGCCATTATAAGGGCACTCTAAAATAGACCAATCGGAAGAGACTTCTTGCGGTCGCATATTTAATTGTGAACTGAAAACTGAACCTTCACGATGCCTCTGCAAGGTATGCAGAATGCCACCACCCGCACCTGTAGCGGATTCCGCTACCGCTTGTTCTCGCGTTTTAATTGTGAAACAGGCTTTATTCTGGTTACAGCTGGTGGTCATAACCGTATGGGTCGGCTATGTATTAACTGGTTACATGAGAAAGATAAGAATATTTTCCAAAATACAGATGAACAAATCAGACTCTTTACAGACGGACATTTTTACTTGTGGTCAGAAGTGATTGATTTTATTTAACGCTGGCAAAAATCCCATTCAGCTCCAGGTAAATTGAATTTTAAAAATAAACTACAATGGAAAGGAAGAAAGAAAAAATAAAATCCATTCTTAGCGAGCACCTAGAAGCCAAGAGAAATATACTTGCAACTCATTATTATTGTTTACAATCAATCAATGAGTTAATAATGCATTTGGTTATTCCTTAGGTTTCTTTGATGACCTTGTAGATGAATTTTTCACCTCATTGTTTCCCATGTCTCATTCAAAATTTGGATTATTTTGGTTTAGAATTAAAACGTCCTACTTTTTTTCTGATTAGCTTGAAAATGATTATTTCATTTATTTCTGTTTTTTTTCCCTAGCCAAAAATGAGATGGAGAAAAACAACAACCCAGTTACGGAACACAATGCCTCGAAGTCATAATCATTTATTAGAGACAATAATACATAAAATTGAAGGCACTTCTTAAGCCATCATTATTATATAATAATTTTTATTCTTTCAGTTTATAATAATTCAATTACTGTTACTTTTTCTTAAGTATCATGTTATAGATAAAGGCATTCCTGAAGTGCAGGAAGTTCCAAATAACTTGTGGAACAGGAAAAGATATGTATGATATTATAAATAAAATCATATTTGTAATTTGTAGCATTTTTCTTAATACTTTAGCATTCACATATCCAGATTAAATGCATGTATGAGGGGCATGTTTGGAAAGTAAGGTAGACAAGTAATATTTTAGTGTGTAAGTTGGCTATATCGGCTTTAACTTTTAGCATTCCATTCCCTCTCGTTGCTGTTCCTCATTGTCACATGGCGTCTAGTTCGAGTAACACTCTTTATAGTGGCTGTGCCGATTCAGAATCCCATCAAACGTGAAGTGCGCTCCATCATACGTTTTTTCCAAGCACAAGGTAGGTGCCAAGCAGATATTCACAAAGCACTTGCTCCCATTTATGGAAACATTATGAGTCAACAAAATGTAACGAAGTGGTGTTGTGAATTCTCTGGAGGCAGGACCGATGTTCAAGACGAATTCAGGAATGGTGGGCCATCTGTGGTCTCAGATGAACTCCTGCACTTGTTTCTTAACTGAAGAAACATGTTGCTGGGCAACACTTCTATGATGATGAAGAGATCAAGCACAAGTTAAAATGTAATTCCAGCAGCATGCATTAGAATTCTATGAGTGTGGGATACAGAAGCTACTACCTAGACTTAACAGTTGTTTGGACAATGGCGGCAATTACGTCGAAAATTAACCCCTGTATCACTAAACAAGTTGTATTGAGCATTTTTTTTTTAAATAATCATTTTTTGAACAAATACTAGCCGTTGTAACCTTACTTTCCAGACAAGCCTCGTACAGTCATAAGTCAATACAGTGGTGCCTCACATAACAAACCTAATTCGTTACTAGGCGAAGATCGTTATGCGAGACTCTTTTTTACATAGTAATCTATGGAAAAGAGCTTAATTGGCGACAAACTCCTTAAAAAAACAACACCCATTTAATCCAATGTTTTCATCTCCTTCTGACTATAGATTAGGTTAGATTTGTGCTTTCATCACCCGTTGATTTTTGAACGTGTGAGCGCATGTGACCACAACGAAGCGAACACGTGTGAGCGCATATGTTCGATTCGGTATGTGGGACGGTTTTGAGGCAAAAGTTGACTCGCGCAACGAACCATGTTCGAACCACAAAAAAACGAACACGTGAGCACAGGTGCTCGGTTCGTTATGTGGTTCATGGTTCGTTGCGCGAGTCGATTTTCGCCCAGAACCCACCTGATTGTTAGTTGTCTGAAGCGTTCGTTATGCGAGGTACCAGTGTACAGTACTTTTGGATGAAAAAATGAGGTAACAAATAGAATACAAGATTGATAATTAGATTACAAAAGGAAAACAAATTCAATAATTAGCTCTTTTATGGAGGCTCAAGGGTTTTATGTACGGGAACAGCGTGTGGATCATTTACCTCTGTTAATAATGCTGTTCACAGCATCGAGGACCCAGTTACATTCAAAGTTCATTTGATTGTTCAGGATCCTGTCACTGTCAGCTCTCACACATTTTCTGATCTCCAGTGCTTTGAATGTCAAAATCTTCCTATGGTCTCGTTCGAATTTTAGAACAGTCATGACCTCCTGCATAGGCCCGAACTGGTGCTTTTTGCAAAGACTTGCCGTCGCCATTGATCCCTCTGCGATGTTCGTTGAAGCGTTCCCTAAATGACCTCTTTATTGATCCGACATAATAACATCCACATGTGGGGCAAATGAGTTTGTAGACTCCACTGGCTGAAAAAGCATTGTCTGGGTGCCAGCGTCGCCTTGTTAGATTCAGTGCCAATTTACATTTGTTTTTTGTCCTGAATGCTATTTTTACACCTCTGTTTTGGAATACATTGGAAATCCTGGTTATTTCCAAGCCAATGTCAGTAACCGCTACGAACTACTGGTCGATCATTGGGTTTTGCTGATTGTTCAGGTTGCATTTCGTCCGATTGTATATAGAGTGGGTGACAGCATCAGGGAAAGAGTTCCTTCTTGCAACTTCATATGTAAGTTGAATTTCATCATTTTTGTTGCTGTCTGTCACTGGGTATGATAGTGCACGGTTGAAATAATATCTCAAAGAATATCTGCTTGTCACCCACTCTATACAGAGTGTATCTGAACGGTCTGTACAAACTTGGAGGGGAAATAGTATGGGTGATTCTAAGCAAAAAAGTTCATATGAACATGGGTCCGAATTTGAACGCTAACTGAGATATGAACGTACATAAAAATGCCGCCACCAAGATCAACAAGTTAGGATCTGTATCGCCAAGGATAATGAAATTTGGAAGAATAACAGGGTACATAAAACTGTGTATACCGTTAAAATTTGATCGAATTCCAACAAGAAGTTTCCACGTTACTCATTCAACATCATAACATGTGTTTACTTGTGAGTACTAACCAGCACTTGTTACAATTTTGACTGCGTAACTCGGAATTCGATCAAATTTCGACGGCATACACAGTCTTGTGTACCCTATTATTCCTCCAAATTTCATAAACTAGGCTTTACAGAACCCGAGTTATTAACTTGTTGATCTTGGTGGCAGCATTTTTATTTCTATTCATATCTCAGTTATCGTTCAAGACCGTTCACCGTGGGTGTTGGACTCCGCCAAGGGTGCGTACTGTCGCCCATCTTGTTCATTATCTTTATGGACTGGATAGACAGGGGCAGCCGAGGCGATGAGCGTGTTTGTGTGGGCGACTGCCTGGTGGAGAGGTTGCTCTTTGCTGACGACCTTGTCCTCCTTGGGTCTTCTCGCACGAACCTTCAGCATGCACTAGACCGTCTTGCAGCCAAATGTGAAGAAGCTGGGATGAAGATCAGTGTGGCTAAAACCGAGGTTCTGGTCCTTTCAAGACAGCCTGCTCAGTGCGCTCTCCATGTTAGTGGAGCCTCATTGAGACAGGTGGAGAAATTCAAGTATCTCGGGATTGCATTCACGAGTGATGGACGGCAGGAGAAAGAATTGGATGCTCGGATCGGTGCAGCAAGCTGTGTCAGACGTGAACTGTGGCGATCCGTGGTAACGAAACGCGAGCTGAGTAACAAAGCTAAGCTCTCCGTCTTCAAATCCATCTTTGTCCCCATTCTCACCTATGGTCATGAGGCTTGGGTAATGACCGAAAGAGTGCGATCGCGGGTACAAGCGGCCGAAATGAGATTTCTGAGAGGTGTTGCAGGTGTTACCCTACTAGATAGAGTGTACAGCAATACAATAAGGGAATCTTTAGGTGTTGAGCCGCTACTTCTCCGCATTGAGAGGTCTCAGTTGCGCTGGTATGGCCACGTGATTCGGATGCCGCAAACTAGTCTTCCTAGGCAGTTGTTATTTTCCAAGCCGGTGGGTAAGAGACCAAGGGGTCGGCCTAGAACCAGGTGGCTAGACTACCTGGAGAATCTGGGTTCGAGTCGCTTGGATATTACCAGGGAGGACATGCGCCTGATGGCGGAAGATCGCGATCGCTGGAGATCCTCCATAGGGCTGCTGCCCCCGCGACCCTAACGGATAAGCGGGTTTGAAAAGTAAGTAAGTAAGTAAGTTATCGTTCAAATTCGGACCCATGTTCATATCAACTTTTTTGCTTAGAATCATCCATAGTACCTCCCCTCCAAGTTTGTACAGACCGTTCAGATACACCCTGTATACAGTCAGACGAAATGCAACCTGCCCAATGACCGACTAGAAGTTTGCAGCGTTTACTTACACTGGCCCGGAAATAACTAGGATTTCCAACATATTCCAAAACAGAGGTGTCAAAATAGCATTCAGGACAAAGAACAAAAGTAAATTGGCCCTGAATCCAACAAGACGACGACTGGAATCGGACGATGATTTTTTAAGCCAGTGCAGTATACAAACTCACTGGCTCCACATGTGGATGTTATTACGTCGGATCAACAAAGAGGTCATTTAGGGAACACTTCAACAAACATCGCAGAGTGTGGATCAACGACGATGGCAAGTCCGCCTTAGCGGACCACCTTATTAGCAAAAAGCACCATCTTCTATATATATAAAGAAGGGTGTTTGTTTGTTTGTTTGTTTGTGGGTTTGTTTGTTTTTTATACAAATCTCCAGTATTATTCCGATTTTGATAAAATTTCGCATACATGACCTTCAAAGCATGAGGAAGGTCACTGTCTACCTCAGATTTCGAAAAAATAATTATTATTTATAAAAAAAAAAAATCGATATTCATGGTTATGGCAGGGCATATTAATGAGAAATATCTCATGACCAACAATGAAAGGAAAAGTTTGTGCAACAGTAGGTATCAACAATCGTGTCAACATGCAATTCACACTACGCTCGGACCAGCAACAGATATCTCATGACCAACAATGCAAGGCAAAGTTTGTGCAACAATAGGCCCGTCGTGTTCGCATCAACAATAGTCTCAATGCGCAATTCACCAATAACAATGAGCACAAAATTATTCAAAGAACTACAACATTGAACATAAAATGATGATGCAATGACAAACATAATAGTCCCTTTACTCTATATTGTAGTGATTGAGTTATTATTTAACCAATTTGGAGGTTTAATTTAGCTTTTTGAGGTTGTTCTGTTTACCTAGAAGCGTAATTATCCCGGGCAACGCCAGGTCCTCTGCTAGTCTTTCTATATCTATATATATAAAGAAGGATGTTTGTGGGTTTGTTTGTTTGTTTTTTATACAAATCTACAGTTTTATTCCGATCTTGATGAAATTTTGCATACTTAACCTTCAAAGCATGAGGAAGGTCACTGTCTACATCAGATTTCAGAAAAATAATTATCGATAAAAAATCGATATTCAGGGTTATGGCAGGGCATATTAATGAGAAATATCTCATGGCCAACAATGAAAGGAAAATTTTGTGCAAGTGTAATTATCCCGGGCAATGCCGGGTAACTCTTCTAGTAAGAATAGTAATTATAAACTGGAGATTGTCTCCAAACACAGGTAATAATTTTTCAATTGAAAAATGGAAGGAAAGATTCTGCGACCTGGAAAGCCCAATGGGAGGCGGGCTTTCAACCGTGACAACTTGGTTGTCTTTAAGACACCTTGTGACAGCTTTGCTGTCCGGGTGTTTGCGATAGCCCAATTGGTAGAGATGTCAGCCATGATAGTCAAGGTTCCTGGTTCGAATCCAGGTCGCAGAATCTTTCCTTCCATTTTTCAATTGAAAAATTAAAAAGCACCAGTTTGGACCTATGCAGGAGGTCATGACTGTTCTAAAATTAGAACGAGACCATAGGAAGATTTTGACATTCGAGGTACTGGAGATCAGAAAATGAGTGAAGACTGACAGTGACGGGATTCTGAACAACCAAACGAACTTTGAACATAACCCGGTCCGATGCCGTTAACAGCAGTGTTATCAGGGGTAAATGATCCACACGCCGTTCCAGTACACAAAACCCTTGAGCTTGCACAAAAGAGCTAATTATTGAATTTGTTTTCCATTTGTAATCTAATTGTAATTTTTTCAATCATGTGTTCTATTTATTACCTCATTTGCTCATCCAAAAGTACTTTAAGCTACTTCCTAGCTCACCAATCAATAAGGACCAAATTTCTTCTGATCGTTGGGCATATACCATATGGTATCCGAACAATTGCCACCCGGACAATCGCCATCTAGGACAATCGCCACCTAGGACAATTGCCATCTAGGACAACTGCCACCCAAAATGTCCTAGATAAGCACTCTAATTTAAGAAAATGTTTTAATTAATATTTTGAATGAAGTTTTAAATGAAAAGCCTTGAAATTTGAAGTTACAAAGCAAAATATGAAAAATAAAATCCTTTCAGTGACGAAAAGGTTGGGGAAAATATAAACAAAGAAAATACAATTTTTTTGGGGGGAAGAGTAACAACATTCGAATTTTCATCCTTCCCGATTATTCCATTCGACGGCTCTTAAATATGCTATTCTATTGTGCTTTTTTTATCGGTGATTTCTTCATTAAGTTCCATTCCTCGTTTTCAATTACATAAAATTTATATAAGTTAATTCCATGTAGGAAGACAGGCTAATTCGAAGAGATTTCGAAAAATTGCCATTGGCGTTATACACATTCGTTATTGCTATTACTTCAGCATTTAGATAAAGAGTTGGAATAAATAATATTTCACTATAATAATAAATAACAGTTTTTTATTATCATTAACTGAACAAATGCTGAAGCAACTTATTGGAATTATAATTTACAAAATTAATTTTGTTTAAATTTTGAAGAAAAAGTTAATTGCATTTTTAACTCGTTTATACGTTTGGATAATTTTCAGTGTTAACTTTGTTAAATTTCAGTCTTAAGGCACCAATATCATTCAACTTTTCAATTCTTATACATTTGTCCAAATAATTTTTTTTAATTCTATATTAGATTTATTAAAGAATAGCTGATGAGTGGTCTGAGAGTATTTATTTAAGCGTCATATTCCAGATGTTTAAAGGCGTTTAAATCAATTATAAATGAAAGTAGGAAAGAAAATGAAAATTCGGATCAATTGACTGTAGGCTCTTGGCTTAATCTTTCATATAAATTTAATGTCATATCAACCCGGATCCACGGCAATAATAAACAAACAAACAAACAATTATGTTATTCAAACAATTACATTTTATTATTTGAATTACATGTATTATTTGTGTATAATAACAATCGGATCGATTATTAAAAGTTTAGGTTATTTCTTAATACATTATTTTAAAGGATTTTAAAAACTTTATTAATGATTTAGAAAGTAAAATTTTAATATATGACTGTCGTATGATTATAGCGGGAGATTTTAATGCTTATAATTCACATTATAATAGTTTACAGAGTCTTAGATTTGAAGAATTAAACAACTTTGCTAATATAATGGGATTAGAACAGATTAACACTGTACAGAACTGTAATAGGCGCATTTTAGATTATATTTTCGTGAATGTAAATAATTTTAAAATAAGCGAGGCTTCTGATGTTATCACTCATAATGATAAATATCACCCATCAATTATTTTAGCACTTCCATTAGTGAATGATTTTAGATGTTATGATGTGATTTTTAGATATGATTTTAGACACGCTAATTTTTTAAAAATTTATGAATCTCTGCGAGATATTGATTGGTCACCATTATACTGTATGAAGGATACAGAAGAAGCGGCTGTTTTTATTAATGAAACCTTAATTGATAATATACGTAAATATATACCATATAAGAAGTTTGATATATTAAATAATGGTTCATGTAAATACCGCTTTCCTGATAGAATTAGGAACATATTTAAATTGAAGAAAAAGTTTTATAACCTTGCAAAAAAATATACAAATAAATCATATAACGATAAATATGAATATTATAAAAAACTACTTAAAAAAATAATTAGGGAATGGGATGCGAATAAGATTCACAATATTGAGAAAAATATTAATATTGAACCAAAAAAATTTTGGAATTACTTTAATAGAAAGAGGACATCATTAAGCAAGAATACATTTGAGGAACACTATAATATTTTAACCCCAGCTCAATTTGTGGATTGGTTAAATTCAAAAGGTATTTTAATAGAGGGCCTGGCATATACACAACATTCTAGAAGTGCTGAATGTCAATATCAATGGTCGCATATCGATAGTTATGACCTCATAAAAATAGAGAACATTGAAATTATCGATATACTGAGGGCTATACAGTCGTTAAGTCCTCATTATGTCGACATTAATGATATCCCATTTTATATTGTTAAAGCTTGTAGTGAATTAATTGCTACCCCACTAGCTTTTCTAATTAACCTATCACTGAAAACTGAAATTTTTCCAACATGCATTAATAAAACTCATCTTATACCTATATTTAAAAAAGGCGACTATAAGGACATTCATAATTACAGATTTGTTAGTAAAACCTCTTTTATATCTCGAATATTTGATAAAATAATTTTTTTAAAATTAAGCAAACTTATCATGAAATACTTACCTGATTCTCAACATGGATTTGTTAATAATAAATCCACATTAACTAACCATTTAACAATGATTGAACATATAAATAAGGCTTTTCAATCTTCGACACAATTGGATTTAATCTCTATAGATTTGTCCAAGGCATTCGATATGGTGGATATTGATCTACTTTTATTTAAGTGTGAAGCATTTGGTATCTCAAAAAATATTCAGAACTGGATATATTCTTACCTTTCAGGTACGTCTATTAAACTTAAATATAAGGGGAACGTATCATTATCTTTTTGTCGCCGAACAGGGGTTCCTCAGGGTACATCACTGGGGCCATTATTGTTTAATTTTTTTCTTATTGATATTATGAACTCTGTTGATGAAGATATCGGATTAATTATGTTTGCTGATGACATCAAGATTTTCAATATTGTCTCTAGCAAACAAGATTGTAGATACTTACAGAGTAATTTAGATAAATTAGTCTTATGGATTAAAATGAATAAATTAAAAATCAATACTAATAAATCTATTTCAATTACATTTTCACATAAAGTCATGCCAATTTATTATAATTATAAAATTAATAATATTGAATTAACAAAAGTTGATAAAATATCTGATCTCGGTATTATATTTGACGTTAAAATGAATTTTGATAACCATGTTAAAACAGTTACAGCTAAATTAAATAGATCAATAGGTATGATTATTAGGAAGGGGCAAATTTTCACAGAAATTAGGACTTATAGTAGACTTTACAATGCTTTTATTAGACCTTTGTTTTTATACAATTGCATTATTTGGTTTAAGGGAAAAGAAACACATATTCATCCAATACAGGTGGCAATAAATAAATTTATAAGATACGTAGGTTGGAAATTCAAAATTGAATATCATAGAGTTATGGAAAGTATGAGGATAAATTTGGTCTACCATGAACTCTTAATACAAGATATGACTGCATTGTTTAAAATTTATAAAAATGGTTATAACTGTACTAATCTCTTATCACAACTTAATTTCTTTGTTCCACCTCGACCTATTAGAATAAAAAAAACATTTCTTACATATCGACTTACCACTGATTATCTCAGAGGTACATTTTTTAATAGAGCACAATCATTTTTTAATTACTATTTTAATGATATAGACCTCGGTGACTGTAATTTTAAGCATTTTAAGAATTTTATCAGTAATACTATTGTTAATAGGAATTAATTTGTATCATATTATACTCTGTTTTTACTTTATAACGTTATTATTTATTTTATTTGTAATTATTGCTCGTTTTGGGCTTACGCCTGTTGAGCAATATAGTAAGAATATATTGAAATAAATTGATTGATTGATTGATTGATTATTATTATAAATTATAACATCAAAAAATCTTATGTCCAACGCCATTGCCAATTAATAATTCGGTAAATTAATATTAGAAAAAAAAAATTGAAATAAACTCTTCCCTTCAAATAAGGAAAAAAAAATTTCAGTATATTTAAAGGCCGAGATTATTTCTGAGTGTAGGACATTTACAACACATAACTGCTTCAGTATCGTTCTTGTTCAGAGAAATTCTTGTAATTAATAACTATAAAAGAAAAACGACTAACTATTTTGTTTATTAAGTTTTGGAAAATCAATGGTTTCTGAATTAAGTTTTGGAAAAGTTTTGAAAAAGTGTTTTTTGAACAGATTTCATGTTTTCCTAATAATTATTTATAAATGATATGAATATATTATTCTTAAAAATATAAAAGATTATGGTCTTGGAAAATGTATTGAATTGCATTGAAAAGTTTTGGAAAAGTCATGGAATTTTATCTTTCATCAAATGTGCGAACCCTATGTAAAAAAAACCTCTTCTTTATAGAATTTTTGTCCAAGATTTTAAGTAAAACAGACAAGTGACCGGTTGGAAGACACTGCCAGAATTTTTAATCGGTATAGGCCATGCTATCCGATTGAATTGAAAGTCTTATTGAAGATCATCATCATCATATTTATGTTATTGTTTACCTTGAATAAATATTTAATTTCCAGTATGTGATCAGTTTATCGTATTTTTTTATTATTAGTTATTATTCACATAGTATTTATGTTCATATTTATTTTTTACACTCTAGTAATTTGTTGGATTCGTCAATAAATAAATAAATTCAAAGTTGTATAGTTGAATTGAAAGTCCTACACCATCATATTTATTGAATTACAATTTTATTTATCTAATTATTTTAATTTTAAATAAAGGTTTTTACAGAGCTTAATTTATTTTGTAAAACTGTATGCCATATTTTACAATTTTATAATCGAGTGTCATAATATTTCTTAGTCGAAATTTTTTATAAAGATCGGTCGATGTTGATTCCTATTAATTCAGCTTTTTTGGTAGATTTTCGAGCTTGATCTAGCGATGTTTCCATGCGAGCATCGGATGGGACCCGGGATGAAACCTTTATCACCACGCCGTCCACAATCTTAATTCTCTATTATATAATATTTATCTTCGGCTTCGTTTACCCTGACGCATTAATTATGGTTCCGATTGAATTGAAAGTCCTACACCATCAAATTTATGTTATTATTTACCTTGAATAAATATTTAATTTTGTCGTATTTCTTTTATTGTTAGTTATTATTCACATAAGTATTTAAGTTATTATTTAATTTTTACACTCTAGTATTATTGTTTACCTTTTAGTTTTATTTTCCGTATGCGAATAGTTAGTTGTTTTTCTTTTATAGTTATTAATTACAAGAATTTCTCTGAACAAGAACGATACTGAAGCAGTTAGGTGTGGTAAATGTCCTACACTCAGAAATGCCTCGTTGTAATAAGTGCGCAGGCGACCATCAGTCGAGGGATTGTACTAACATAAAAGGCAAAGACCCCCCGAAATGTATACTCTGTTATGGTCAGCACACATCTACCTACACCAAGTGTCCCAAATATCCACAAGTCAAAAGGATCAAAAGCACCAAAGTGGTAGAGGGAAAGTCCTATGCTTCGGTCGCATCCAGTTATGCTGATACTAGTGACACACGTACGGTCGACCACAATCAATTGCGTGATATAGACAGGTTTCTAGGAAATTTGCTAAATCACTACAAGGAAAGTGGAAAAGCAGTGCCAACAGATTGCCTCTCACGAATCTAACAAAATGACCATGGACAGACACCCATACAAGATCGTTATTGCCTCCGTTGCACATCGAGTTTTACAATTTCCTTACAAATTGGAATGTCGATGTCGCCTGCGTGTGCGAGACGCACCTGAAATCTACTCAAGTCTTCACCTTGCCTGGATATCATGTTTATCGCAAGGAACGGCCACTGGGCAATAATTCCAGCCACGCTTTTGGTGGAGCAGCGATAATTGTAAAGGACGGCATTGATCATCGTGAATCTATCACTCCAGAGTTTGTGGGAATGGAAGCAGTCTCCGTGATTATAAACGATGTGGACGCAGGTGAAATCAAGTTTATCTCTTTATATAGCTCACCTAAGCAAAGCTTGATCCGTGCGAACTTGACGAGCTGCTGTCTGGGCCCATTCAAGTTGTTATTGCGGGCGACTTGAATGCCAAGCACCACGCGTGGAACTCCAAATGCCTCAATCAAAGCGGCAATATTTTATATGGATATACCTTAAACGAGATTGACATCTTCGTTGCTGGTCCCCTTGATGGCACGTACTACTGCGACCACTTTCCTGTTAACGACGTGCCTGATATTGCAGTTCCTAAGGGTTTCCTCAAGCCCTATAATATATTCACAGTTGACGACTTATTCTCTGACCACCGTCCAGTGATGCTTATGTTTGAGGGTTTAAACATCGACAGGAAGATTGTGCTCCGCTCTAAACAGGAATGGAAGCTCCTTAGGGATATTCTTAGAGAAAAAAAAAAAAGTCAGAAACCATTGATTTTCCAAAACTTTCCAGGCCTGGAATTTTTTTTCGATTTTCCTGACCTGTACGAACCCTGTCTAAATGATGATCTTCAGGTTCGCATGCACCCCTTAATCATGTCGGCGATATCAGTAATCGCATAAGCAGCTGCAGGGAGATTCTGAAATTTTTTTTTTAAAAACGAGGATCTAATATGGTTGCGATTGCTAGCATCTTTACTTTTTCAATGGCTCGGAATTCTTTCTTTATTTCTTCTATCAGCTTCATCTTTAGTGCAGTAGTTTCTAGGCGAGTGACATCTACCTTTGCAAGTGTTCTGGAAAGGCAATGCGCCAAGGGAATGATAGTAAAAGAAAAACTTAAGTTTCTCAGAAATAAGATTCTGAACTAAGTTCTAGTGGACGAAGCAGTAAAAGCGTTTCCCGAAGGTTTATGATAAGAATTATCAGTTATTGAATATTTTGTTAATATTTTATTTGTTTCTTATTTTTTGTAGTTGAAGTTTGTGAATTAATTAAATATATTACTAAACAAATCACACATAACAAAACTTCAAGGAGGTGGTTCATAAGATAATACTAAATTGAATAAATGCTTTAAAAAGAAACAGTACAAATTAATGTTTTCGAGAAATTCACTTCTCATTTTCAGACTGAATGTGTTTAAAGGGAGGAGGTTATAGAAATTTGGCGTCAACTACTATGGTCATTTTGCGCCTTTTACACAAGTTATATCTGTACGTAGCCCGGGACAAACACAAACATCCATGCCCACGGGCCAGGCGGACTCAAGAACTAGAAAGCCTACGCCCTAGCCCTCTCGGCGACCTGGCTGGCGTGTTTAAAGGGCAAATGACACCAAAAATTTTGCTATTGAGATAATAAATAATCAAAAAGAATGAAGCATAAAAAAAATGGCTCAGGTTTCTAGAAAAAAAACAAAAAAACTTGTGTGTCGCGGGACATCCGATCGAAGTGAAACTTCAAGTGCATGATAATAGTCAGTGAAAACAAGAACATATGAATGAACAGAAGTGCATGATAATCAGGATGACTAGACGTCCCGGATTCAAATAATTGTCCCGCATTTAACGCGTATTTAAAAATCAACTCAAAATAAATGATATGATACAAATTGACCCAAGCCCCTTATTCAAGTTCATGAAAAATAGAACCAATTACAGTACGCAAAATTGCACCTGATAACCCTCACCCGTTGTCAATTCGAGACGTTTGCAATTCCCGAAGTCAAGTAGAGTTGACACTAAAATAGTTGAGAATAAAAGGCCAGAAAGATTAACAAAGCTCAAACATTATGAGTGAAAGATGTGGAACAAAGCATAAGTTTCACAAATAAATATCTTGATGAAGAATTCTCTGATAATGAATTTTTGACGAGATGTCGAATTTATAACGGTATGTAATCGATAAACATCCAACAATGGTCGGAAAATAACACTGATATTATTTAAAATGAAGTGAATTTTTCCCATTTTCAGAATAATCATCTTCCTTTTAAAAAATCAGTTATTGAATTATCTTTGTGCTTACTGGGCAGAAATACAGCAATAGAATGTATTTTTTTCATCAAATGTGGATCTCTGAAAAATGTCAATTAAAGGTCGAAACTTTGAAAGCAGTGATAATTGTAAAGTGTAACACCGCCGAATCCTGTGGAGAGATGACGAAGAATTTTAGAGGTGGTGCAATAAATATTGAATAATTTTATATTGTATCTGTTAAGTGCATTTTTTTTTTATTCAAGTAATAAATATTTTGTTATTTAACAATTATTTCTATGAAATGCTGTTCAAACAATGTTTAAAATATGAAATGTATTTTTCTATTTAATAAAAAAGTATTAGGATATATTAACTGATATAATGATAGATTATTTAATTGTTGAAAATAACGTGTCCCGGATTTGCGTCAAAAAAATCTGGTCATACTGTCCCTAATGATAATACTCCCCCCCCCCCCCCTACCACTTCATCTGCACTTGGTGAAAAACATTAGATGATGTAATCACTAAAAAATGATTAAAAATACAATAATTTAAAACATGAAAGATTTACATGTATTAGAAAACATATTTTCAAAAACTCCCCCCCCCCCCTTCCCTCCAATACAAGGAAAAAAGCTTCAGTAGATTTTCGGATAATTCGATAAAAGTGATCTAAAAATTATAAAAAAATGATATGAAAATTACGGCTTCATTTGAAGGTTATGGCCTCTTTTAAGCTTTTAGTCTGGGGTTTTTGTAGCTGGGTATTTTTCCTCCCTTGTATTTTAAAATTGAGAGTTTTGTCCTATTCTGTGGTTACTCATGTTTCTTACTTTTTTTTAATAATAATAAAAACAAACAAACGAAAAAAAGAATTGCTTTCAAATCTATTATTCTCAAATCTGATATTTAAAATTTTTAGCATCATTTTATATACACATTAAAATTTAATTTTGTTATTAATCAAGTGATAAAAAATTAATGAAAAAAGGCATTCTCTTTGTATATCTAATCATTTTTAACATTGCGTATTCCACATATTCCATGCTGTATTTTTCAGCTTATTTAAAACAGCAGATATTTTTTAAACTTTTTAAACGTTAAAGCGTATCCTCAAGTTTTTTGGAACGCAATTACCGAAAAATACTTGATGTTTTTTATAAATAAATTTCACTTATCTTTAATATATCTGAAGGAAACCTCTGTCACCATAAGATTTTCCATGGAACGGATATCTATTTTCCATAGCAGGGGTGACCAACCTTTTTTTGTCTCGGGCCAAGATAAATTTCTGAAGGTTTTCAGGGGGCCAACAATTTGTTATTCAAATACATTCAAATATTTTAGGGAGCGTTAACCACGTACAATCTTACTTGTTAATAAATTTTACGGTAAATAGTTAATTTCGCGGGCCGCATAAATTCCTTTGGAGGGCCGCAGGCTGGTCACCCCTGCTCTATAGCTTTATACCGTAGAATCTTGAATCCGGCCGGATATTCAAATGCACGCCAGTCTCGAATAAAAGCCGGGTGGGCTGTGAAAAATAGATTAAACGCCGGGTCTGGTTGTTCGGTAACCGTATAAGTTCTGGCGTTTTTTATTCCCATTTCTTGGGAATAGCCCTTAACGCAGAGTGGCTTGGTGGTGCTAGTGTCGCGATAAAAGTAAACATGGCGGCTGTGAATGAAAAGGCATGTTGCGTCTCGGCGTATGTAAAAACAAATAATTTTAGTCCAGCAGGCATTTCGTAGCACATTTCATAAAAATTGCCCTACTGACAAAAGTGGTATGATCAACCAACCCAAGCGGTCTTCCATATAATATAAAAAAGAAAATAAGATTGACGATCGTCAGAAACGAAATACAAACGAAATAAAAAAGACAAGGAGAAAGAATATTATCACATCTTCCAGTAGTCCGGAAAAGAGACGTTGCTGATGTCTTCAAAGTTGAGTTCTTCAGTATTCCAGTCACTAGGTGATTGTCATGGATCTTCATCTTCTGCACCATAATCAAAAGGAGATCCTGTATAAACTTTCCGATGTGGACCATGTCTAAATCCGAGTGGATGGATTGGTTTTTCACAGTCCGTCTGTCAAGCTGGGCAGTGGCACTCAGGGTAACATTCCGGAATGACTGTAGCTCACTCCATCTGCTTCGACAGATAGTCGCCCACGCAGTCATGCCATAGAGGAGTATGGTCCGAATAATCGACTTGTACAGAAGTAACTTACTGTCGATGCTGAGGGTTAGGGCCGTGCGGTGGCATCGATGTTTATTAAATAATCGATGTTTTTATTTCGTTTCACACAAACATTGATGCCAAAAATTAGGGTTGTGCTTTACAAACCAATCCGAAAGTTTTCAGATTATTAAACGTCAATTAGTGATTGGGCCTTTTAGCAAACAGACTGACCAAACTTTATCCACTGACTGATGTGGGTAAGAAATTTAAATCTACGGTGTTTACTAATATAGGACAATCGAACAGTGAAGTGTACATTTGTTAGGATGGGACGAAAGCAGCGCTTTCACAAGCTCATCTAACTAGAATAAACTCCAAATGAAATACACTGAGGTAGTCAAGAAGCCTAACCAACCCAAGCGGTCTTCTATATTATACAAAAAAGAAAAAAAGATTGACGATTGTCATATTACACAGGGAATTGCAGGATTTTGCCCCTGCTTGAGGATACTCAACACAATAGATTTCTTCCAAGCCACAGGGAAGTAAGAAAATTTCCAGCAGTCGCTAATGATATTGGTGAGAAAGTCAGTAAAGTTCTTTGGGAGATTCTTAAGGGCGTTATTACTCACCTTGTCTTTTCCTGGAGCCTTCTTCTTTTTCAGTTTACGTATGATGTTGGCGATCTCTCCAGCCTCGATGTTGTACTTCGTTAAATGCTGCGGGACTTCATCAAAGTTGACAATACCTTCTTCCACACGCTGAGACACGATTTGGCTCTCGGGCTTATCGTTGGTAGGAATCTGCATTTCCAGTGAATCTGCAATGACTTGGGCCTTGTCCTGATCAGTTTGCACATAGTCACCTTGTGGAGTACGTAGTGGAGGAAGCGTATCATTCTTCCTCTTCTGTAAAGCTCTGACCATACTCCAAATGGAATTGTCTCGAGCCGACAAGCTTTTGAGTTTTTCATTCCATCTAGCGTCGCGAAGCTCTTTTATATCCTCTTGGACTCTTCGCACTAGCCTGTTATACTTGGTTTTGAGCCAAGGTTCACGATAGCGTTGCCATAGTCTACGGGTCCTGTTTCTTTCAACAATTAGGCGTTGGATTCCAGGAGCGAGTTGGATTCGATGAGGAGGTTTATTCTCTGATGGATACTTACTAGCTTCTATGGCACTGTTAATACATCTGGTGATGTCTTCAACACGTTGATTGATGTCCTCTGTACAGTAAGCAACGTTGGGATGGCAGCCATATTCCTTAAGAATGTCTTTGTAGAGCTTCCAGTCTTGATGATGTATCATTTTCTCTCGGAAATTTATGTCGACATTGTCAAAGTTCAACGCCACAGGCTTGTGGTCAGAAGAAAGGTCATCAATCGTGAAAATATTGTACGGTTTGAAGAAACCCTTCAAGAGCGAGATGTCCAAAACGTCACTACTAGGGGAGTGGTCGCAATAGTAGGTGTCCTCCACAGGTCCAGCAGCGATGATATCATCTCTGCCTTGTATGTACCTATAGAGAATCATGCCATTGTAATTCTGCGTTCTGGAGTTCCAGCTTGGGTGTTTGGCATTTAGGTCACCAGCCAGGACGACTGGAGTGTCACCACTGAAGAGTTCATCAAGCTCACTAATGTCAAGATAATGTTTAGGTGAATTGTAGAGCACCATGAACTTCACTTCACCACAGGAGACGTCATTGATAATGATGGAGGCCGATTCCATACCTGCATAAGACTTGGAGACTAATTCTTGGTGTTGATGATCGCAGCGCCCCCAGGAGCACATCTTGCAGCATTTAGAGCCATTCGATCCTTACGGCACACACAATAGCCAGGTAGCTTGAAGTCTTGACTTGGTTTGAGATGAGTTTCACACAGGAAAGCAACGTCGATTTCTTGCTTTAACAGAAAATTGTGAAACTCGATACGCTTTCGGGGAATGAGCCTAGCGTTCCATATCACGCACCGAAGTTCACCTTTGTTGGTTATAGTATAACGTTGTGCAGCCATACTAAAATTAGTTGGTCGTAAGGAGCGCACTCAACTGTGGGTAACTTTTGCCTAGATTAGAAAACAGATGAAAGATACGTCCTAATTGTTTATACATACCTGGTAGGTCGTTGATGTTGAGGCCTTTATCTTTCGGCATAGACACAGCAGCAGCATAGGATTTGCCTGCTGTCACTTTAGAACTGGGCATCCTTTGAACCTGGGGGTATTTTGGACATTTCGTGTAACTTGAAGTGTGCTGTCCACCACATCTGATGCACTTTGGGGGGTCTTGTCCTTTGATCCTGGGGCAATCTCTTGACTGGTGCCCCTCAGCACATTTATTACAACGAGGATCTTCCGTGCAGCCCATGGATACGTGTCCGAAGCGCAGGCAGTTGTAGCACTGTAGTGGCTTATTGTTCCCTCGAAAGGCCTCCACTGTTACTGCAAGCGGCCCAATACGTGTTATGTTTTTCAATGACTGGTTGTGTTCGGAGTTCGGGAGCAGAACCAAAACCATCGGCATATCAATGGATCCTTTGGCTTTCCTCAAGCGAATTAATTTTTCCGGGAAGTAGTTGGCTCTTTTTAGGTCTTCTTGGAAGTCATCGAGGTCATACGTAATATCCATATTACGTATCACGTATTTCAAGACCTTCTCCGACTTCAGTTGATGATGCTGAATTTTTAAAATATTATCAGACTTAATTCCAGAGACTAACCTGTTGTGCGTTTCTTCGTCTTCACATTTAACTTTGACGGTTTCAACTCTGCCCGTATGAACGGTGATCTTTTCCACAGGAACATGCTTCTCGAGCTCAGTTAAAATCGTCTTAAACGGGACGCCAAGAGTCCGCACGATAATCGGCGGTATAGAATACCTCTTCGTGATTCTATGGTCTTCATTAGCCGAGCGATCTTGTCCATTCTTCAGGTTCCTCATTCTAGTCGCGCTGACGACTTCTTCGTTTACTCTGGAGACGGTCTTTAGGTTATCGATCCTCGTGCCGTTTCTGAATTTTTTATTAGTGACACCTATCCAGGGACTGTCATCCACTTCTTCATCAGTTCCGTCAGAGTGACTTCTCTTACAGCCACCGTTTGTCGAACAGTCACTATTTTCTATTATATCCATAGACTCCATACTATTAGAAGAGGAAATAGTTTTTAAGACATTACTTACCTTGCTGTTATCAACTAGATTATCTTCCGTGGAGTTTCTTGCCTTCGGAGTCCCGGAGCATTTCCCAAAGGCTTCCTTAAGTTCGCTTATCTTGTCAATAACATCTCTACGAGAGTACTTAATTTCCTTATTGATACCTTCGAACTTCTCCTGAAAACCTTTGTGTAGGGATTTGACTTTTTCCTCCAGTGCACTATACTTAGCGTTTATTTCATCCCGGAGGACTTCTAACATTTCGTTGAACACTAGGTCAAATGCAGCAAACCTAGCATCCAAGCAGGCATCCCGGTAGGCCTTTTCGCAGGACACAGTTTTACCATCCGCCACTAGCAAATGCTCTTTAGCCGACTTCAACTTGGTTAATTTGGACGAAGCCATCTTGTATAAATGTATAGAACCAGGGGGGGGGGGGGG
>JAHWFO010090254.1:293763-308166 GCA_023313115.1 Rhysida immarginata | reverse complement strand
TATAAATGTATAGAACCAGGGGGGGGGGGGAGTAACCTCGCAGCTAGGTGCGTGCTAAAGAAGCCGTCCTAAGAAGGACGCACCTAGCTCTAAAAAATGAACAAGTCAGGTTTGCGAGAAAATTAATTCTACGCCAGGGACCCGCTCGTGAATGATTAGAATAATAATTGATGATATGAGAAAATGTCCTTAGATAGGTTTGCGAGGAAATTAATCCCAACGCCAGGGACCCAGAAGGATAATGAGCGTCTTGATGTACTGGTTTACGGAAATATTAATTCCAACGCCAGGGACCAGCACATAAGACTTAACAGAAGGTGAATATCGCCCTGAAAAGGGCGCACCGTGAAATGAGAATAATGAAATGATACCTGAAAAACTAATTTTGGATTAGTTTACTAATATGGATTTAAGTGCGGCAATAAGCACATAGAATCACTTTTGCTATACAGTGTGGATACCTTGTTGTATCCGAGATTTAAAAAGGTGGACTTTAAAAGTCGTTCCGCTTGTGCACAGGCAATCAATCACGTAAATATGGCATTGCATAAAATGCCTACTACGGATTTGGAACTTCAGTATGCATCTCCTACTGATGGTGATACTGAGCTGAATTCTGATGATATGTGGAAGGACAGAAATATTGAGATAGTGTTAAATTTGCAGAATTCAAACATTGCAGCTGGTGTGAGTTCAGGTCTACACTCCAATTTGAAATCATATTTGAAATCTCCATTGGAACCACATACAGCAAATCCACTTGAAGTCTGGCATTCTTTACAGAAATTTAATTACAACCTGTGCAATCTAGCAATGCAGTATTTGTGTGTTCCTGCAACTAGTGTACCATCAGAAAGGTTATCTTCAAAGGCAGGAAACGTATTAGGAAGGCAAAGGTGCAGTATAAAGCCAAAGCACCTGGAAAAATATGTAATTTTAAACGCCTTAAGCTTGTCTGAATTGTACAACTTGAAAAGATTTTAAATAAAGATTCGTTTATGTCAACAATTTTTGCATTTTTTTTTAACGATATCAACATATTTTATTCTTTATTGTTATAGGTTATTACATTATAAATTTAGGTTAAAGTTTATCAAGGATTTTATTAAATTTTAAATATTTATAAACACCGATGGATTTCTAAAAAAGTCGAATTGTTTTCAAAACATCGAATGTCGATATTTTAGCCATCGCACGGCCCTACTGAGGGTGCTGTTGCGGTCCAGGATAGCTATGAGACTGTACTTAGCCCTCTTCGCTTTGTTCAGAGCGTAGGTCACGTGACGATTCCAAGAGAGTCTTGAGTCGATGATAACGCCAAGGTGTTTGTAGTTGTCTACCCAGTCCAGTTTCTTATTGAATAGAACAAGAGAATCTGGGGGATGCTCGAATTTTCTGATGTCTTGCACTTTCTGACATTAAGGTTCAGCTTCCAGCAGTTAAACCTGTCTTCAAACATCTTCAAGGCGTGCTGCAGACGAGTGACAACGTGAGCCGGCTTATGTGCCCATGTCATGGTGGCAGTATCGTCAGCATAGAAATATAGATTACAATTTTTAGGGTTCGGGAAATCATGCACACAATAATTAAATAGCACGGGCTCGAGGACAGAACCTTGAGGGACACCGGCCTTTACAACACGGGGCAAAAATTCCGTGCAGAGATTTCAGGGTTTATATATGCTACTATCACTGCAAACCGTGCTGCATATCATGTACCTGGTATCTGGATTTTGTGAAAAGTGCTACAAAATCGCAAAATATGCTACAAAAGTGCTACAATTTCAATTATGCTACGGCCTCTCTTTAAACCTCAAATCAGTGTGACCATATGTAGCCTATATGTAACCTCCAAAAAATGACTGTAGTAGCCCTTCTCAAAATGTAGCCCTTTCGCAGCATTTTTTTGCATTCTAAGAATCTTGTATTCTGGCTGCGGTTGCTAGAATCAGAATCGTTGCATAGCAGTGAAACCAAGAAAAACTCAACCAACCATCTCAATCAGTCAGTCAGTAACTTCACATCACTCAATTTCTGATTCCGCAGATGGGTGGTGGCGGTGGCGACAGAGTGTTATCTCTTTACTCTGTGGTAGCGGCCTAGGGCGCGGTCGCTAATTGTCGTGAAAATAATAGCTGCAGATATTTGGTCAAGGTATGTAAACATAAAGGTAGCACCGATCAGCACATTGTCTCTTGTGATTTTTAATAAAAGCCGACAGGCCACTGACTATTCAGATAAAAGAATTATTTCATATAAAGGAGAAAACCCAGTAACTTTAAAAATTTATATTTTCAAATTAAAATAATTGACACATGAAATTAAAGAAAAATATACCAAGTTTTTTTCAGTTACAAATGTTCGATATCTGACCCTTTCGGTACACCCCACTTGATCGAACCTCACATCATCGAAAAATCATGGGCCACGGGGATGGTTGGAGGAGGGCAATATGACTTTGATATTGATGTGAATAATTATTTTTCATTATGAACCTACGTTTTATGAACGAAACTATACTTTATCATATATATTATTATTTGATATGGAAAATTATATTAATAATCGAAAATTACGTTTTATTCATCAAAAAAGCTGTAAATCGATAAAACATATTTAAAACTGAAAAAAAAAAACTACACGCAGTAATGCATACAATTCATTACCTATGTCATGAAGTAGCACGCTAAGCGGTAAAAACGCAAAACAGCATGTTTCGTTGCGGTAAAAACTCAACTCTAGTGCGAGTTTATTTGTTAATAAATTTTCGTTTTTCCTGTTAATAAAACAGAACCACAAAAACAAATATTGCACAATGTTTTTATTTATTATTTTAATTCTTACAGTAGAAAATTTCTGGCCATGCCTCGAAGATAGCCTGAAGCATCCGGTTAGCACGATCTTCAAACACCGCTCTGATCCGTGCCTCTCTCTCACGAATGGCTCTCCTCTGATATAGTGGCCGAACACCACCATTTCTTCGTTCAATAGATTTTTTAAAGTTCAAATACTATCAATTTTATTAAGTATATCCACATATCAGATTTTATTGTGAACTGAAATAAAATAAATCAGATCCAACTAAAAAATTTAAATAAAAATTTTATTTAAAAAAAAACAATTTTAAAAGTTCAATTATTCTGTCTTTTGATGTTGTTGATATTGTTTAACTTACAATAAAATTAACAAAAAAACCCAAAAAAAACAATAGTCGATGTTAAAAATTTTTTAAATATTTTTTTAATATCAACCCCTTGTAAAGAACTACCAATCGATATATAACAACTACTCTGTGGAGGTTTGGTAGAGTGGTAGAAAAAAATTCCTTTATATTCGATTAAATGTGGCCTGATTTCGAGTATATGTGGTTCGACGAAGTGAGGTTTGCCGATTCGGTAGGGTAACCGACCCTTTTGTTACACGACAATCGTCTAATCTGTAATCAAATTCGTTCCACACATTTTTATCGGCCTTGGTGGCTCAGGGGTTGCGTGATCGCTTCTGATGCCCGAGTACGCGGGTTCGCCCGGCCGAGGACGACGAGGATTTTTTCAGGGGGGAAATCCTGAAATCACGCATTTCCTTCGGAAGGAAGTAAAACCGTTGGTCCCGTGTAGTCGTTTGCTGGCTGCACGTTAAAGAACCCTTGCGAGGCAAAATTTGCGGCCCCTATAACGCCGTCCTGAAATGACCATAGCAGTTGAAAAGGACGTTAATGCCAAACAAACCAAACCACACATTGTCTAGTATCGCACTGTCAATGGTTCCTAATGCTGCACAAATGCATTCTTTAAGTTCTTGCAGTGTCGTCGGCATCGGTGGTTCATAAACAGTAAACAGTGTCTTTGATGTAACCCAATAGAAAAAAACTTGGTATATTTTTCTTCAATTTCATGTATCAGTTATGTGTAACAGTTTCGAAAATATAAATTTTTAAAATCCGGTCATTCAGTTGTGCTAACCCTATGTAATTATACAGAGGGCATAGCCAGCCTGATAACTGCTAAAGAGGGACTAAAAACTAACTGCAATTTCACACCCGATTCTAAAATGCTGAGCAGATTTAATTCAAATATGTATAAAAACTTAAATTCTGTTTATGGTGATTTCAATGAATAAAGATTTGTAAAATTTCCCCAAATAAGTAAGTTGTAATAATAATTAATATTATAAACTGGAGCCTTGGGTGTCTGCGATAGCCTAACTGGTAGAGGCGTCGACCATGACAGACGAGGTTCCTGGTTCGAACCCAGGTTGCAGGATTTTTCCTTCCATTTTTCGATAGAAAAATCTTTATAGTTGTAGTTTCGATTCTTTTTACTGTTTTTCCATGATAATGCAGGTAGAACCAGGTTGGGAGCCTACCGTAGCCCCGTGTAGCCCTATTTGGAGCGCTATCGTAGCCCTCTGTGCTTTTTACATCTGGTCACGCTGCCTCAAATATACTACATCTGGCAACACTGTGGAAAGGAAAAATAGATAACAATTTTTTCGCCGGAGGAAAAAAAAAAAAAAATAAATACCCTACTAATAATTAGTGTTGAGCGATACCCGATACTTCGTTTGAAATATCGAGTATCACGAGATGTTTCTCAGACCTTAATTCTGGGCTAATTTTTTAAGCTTACTTTTAAAATAAAACAAGGCAGCGATAGAGCTGAAATATGTTAAATAATGAGTTATCAAATTTACTTCCTAATAGTAATTTAGTCACCAACAACGAGGAATATTTTAATGAAAATGATTTTCCTGTGAATGCTAATATTTGGGTTGAATTAGTTAGAGAGATTGAAATGGCAACTAAAAGCACTGATAACAAAATTAATATAAAAAATGTTATTCATAATTACATTGCGGATGCATATGTTAAAAGATCTGAAAATCCAGAAAAAAAAATGGAGCCAGACACAGTGGACACGGACAGGGTTACCAGGTCCGTATGTGATGTAAAGACCAACTTAGCTGCAAAAAAAAAGCCAGTCCCCTTAACGCCCTTACCAAGTATTATTAATTTCTTAGCAAACTCCCTACCACGAAAAAAAAAGTTACGATTTAATAAAAAAGAAAACTAAATTTGAAAAAAAATCTTGAAAAGAAAAAGTTCAAAAAATCTTTAAGTTATTGATACGAAATTTAATAAACAGAACGATCAAACGAAAATAACATGCAAAGAGATATAAGAGACAAATATTTAATGCAAATACATGTATTAAAAAAATTAACATACAATTTGGCTACAGTTTTTAATAAAGCGCTTTGAGACAGTGAACATATTGGCACACTACTTATTCCCCGATTCCATTTACCATCAAGTACATCAACCAACTCATTCAATGTTGCACTATCACTTTCATCTGTGTAAACCTTGAAAGCATGTCTTTCGTTACATTGATGTCTTTACAACACTCTTTTTTGCCCAATAAATACATACGGACAGTCAACACAAAATCTAAAAAGTGTAGAATCATTCGATTCCGCAATTTATTTTTTGCGCAAGTAACATTAGAAAAAACGCGTTCTACAAATGCCTTTTAAAACGGCAGTGACAATGCACTTAAAGTCAAATCTGCAAGCTCTTTGAAAGGTTTAGCTCCTGTAGCATTGCTGTAATTAAGAACTTTAGGCCAAAAAACATCAGGATCTGTAGGCAGATCTCCATTGAAGTAAGACTTCCAGTCAACAAAAAATATTTTTCTATATTGCTCCTCATTGAGAGAAAGGTTTTCTTGATAGTTACGTGAAATGGAAGATCTTCTAATTGACCACGTTCTATGTGGCTCAAATAAATTCTCGGCAAAAAAAGTGAGATATTTTTCATAAGATTCAAATTGTCGGGCAAACGTTTTTCCATTTGATCCACTGCCACTTTTAAATATTTTCTGCCCATTCAAGAGACTGTCCTATTTGGCGGAAGGAAAAGAAAATCCAAGAGGTTCGTGTCTTTGGGGGTTTTGTCTTTTCCGGTATGTTCACTGCATCTACCTCTGGATCAGTATACGGATGAAAAATCTTTGCCATCTCTGCTGTGTGAACTTCCAAGCCCCTTCCTAATTCTGAGTGATTTTAATGGCCACAATCCCATTTAGAGGTCTATAAAGCTCTCTGCTGAAAGAGGGTATATGATAGAGAAAGTTTTGAATTCTTTTAACATCAATTTGTTAAACGATGGCTCGATTCGATACCTTCAAAAGGACAATGCCCTAGGTATCGATACATATTTGTATCGGTAGAAATACCCGATACCAATTCTTGAAAGTATCGATATATCGAGTACTTAGGAAAGAACACTAGTAAGGAATCGAATACTCAAAAAAACACACATTTACAACATTTAATTGAGCCATTCCTTATACAAGAGGTTACTTAAAATAATCAATTTCTCTCCCAGTTCAGTGTACCTCCTCTGGTTTACTCTTTGGGCGAGCTTGCAAAGTGAGCTTGGCTCCTGGACCACTCGCGTCTTTCTTTTCACTACACTGTTCGATTGTCGATTTGTAATCCTATCATAGTTTACAACAATAAATGCCTAAAAATTTTAAAAAGAAGTAGTAAGGAGGCGCTCTGTCAACTATCGCGAAAGTATCAACTTACTTGACTATTCGATAGTAGGGCTATCGATAGTACTATCGCCCATAAAAATTGGCAACGCTGTACCCATTCCCCAATAAAAATTTTCTCGCCCAAAGAAGAAAAAAAGTAACCCAATTGGCCAGTTTCTAGCCCAATCTGGCAACCCTAATTTAAAACATGGCAACAATATGTGGTGTCAATGGCTGCAATAGTCGCACTGATTTGTGATTGGCTGTCATACAAACAAAGTTTTTGCATAAAAAGCTGAAAATATTCCACTCGTGTCATCTCGATTTGTGAACAAGGAACTTTCTGCGAGGAACTTTGGTCTACAACCAAGTGGTAAGTTTTGTACACATTTGTTATTTGTACTTAGATTAGCTTATTTTATTAGTCACGTTTTGGACGGTAGGGATGTGCGATATTCTTCAGTCACTAGTCGACTAAAAGAGACGAATAAAACCAACTCGATATTATCGTGACTATATCAGATTTTTTATTCGATTATTTCGCTATTCGTTACTTCATTTTATCAATACATTGATTGTTATTCGATAAATCAATTTCAATTAATCAATGAGTATAACATCGACGTATTTATCGTACATGACATCGATGATTTTGGCTGATAATAATGACTTCTCTTTTCATGAATGTTCTTTTAAGCCTTTGAAAAATACATTGGACCATAATAAAACTTATTTTTTAGGTTAAAAAATTTTGTTGTGGTGATATAATTGTTAATGTTTGTGGAAAGTTTTTTTGGTAATATTTTTTCGCAAATAATTATACTCAAATTAATTTAAATATAATTTTTTAGTCATTATTCGTAATTTATATTGAACAGAGGCAAATAAAATATTTTCAACAGTTTATATTGGACTGCATGGATATTATAAATATGGTTCAACTTTCTTTCTTGATGTCCTTATTTTCATGATAGATCAGGTTTTACCACTACCCTAACACACTCAATTCTTTTTGCAATATCTCGGGCCCTACTAAAAGAAAGGTTCGGTTGGCTATAATCAGAGTATAAGTAATTTTAACTGCGCAAAATTTCAGGACCCTGTGTCATAAAATAAATAAATAAATAATAAGTATGAATGAGGCTGGTCTACAGTTTAACAATAATTTTAGTCATTCCAGATGCCAAACATAAAATTACAAAGCTCCGACGGTGAAATTTTTGAAGTGGATGTCGAAATAGCGAAAGCATCATTTACCATTAAAACCATGTTGGAAGGTATGTTTAATTTCAGAAAGTACATATGGGAATTACGTTTTGTATTTTTGTTGTTCGCTACTTTCATGTGCTAGACTTGATTCTTTTCAAAAAAATTGTATAGATCTTGGAATGGATGACGATGAGGAGGAAGTTGTACCTTTGCCCAATGTGAATGCGGCAATTCTGAAGAAAGTTATTCAGTGGGCAACTTATCATAAGGTAATAAAATTATAAATTGATACTGGTTAGTTAATTAGCCATTATTAATTTCTTAACTTAAAATAAGATTTTACTGGGCCCTTTAAGAAGTGTATCTGTGCACATAAGAGAATGATGGCAGGTGGCTAGTAATCCTACTAATGGGATCTATCTAATAACTAACAGAGACTGACAGTCACTTCTGATATGGTATAGTCGACCCACAGAGTAAACAACAGAGTGGCATACGGATGCAACATGAGAACAACAAAAGGCAGCGGGTTATCTTTTCACAGATAAAGAAAAGGAGGTTGTCAGTCATCGTGCGTTATATGGGTTAATCGTGGGTCAATTAAAAATGTTTAGTTTTCTATAAAATGTTTGATAAAAATATCAAAGAATTCCAGTCATTTTTCAGCAGTATTATCAATGTAAGCTGCTGCTAAATGCTTTCAAAAAGTTCACTTTTAGATAAATAATTAAATATATACTGGAGATGACCTCCAAACATGGTATAATATTCTTGTAAATGGATTATTCGCTATTCTGAGTATGGCTTCTACAGTGTAAAACGCATCATCGTCCCACCACAAGATGGCTGCCAAGAGGCGACGCGCTTTTGAGGCCGTAAGCGCTCTGTTTACTCTGTCAGTCGACCCGTAACGTCTGAACGGAAATGGGAGGTAACAAACTAAAAGTATTAAGGGAAATTAGTTCTCAGACATGACTTTCACTTTTACATGACTACTCTCTGTTATAAGCTTGGGCGTATACGCTGATCACTATCAAGATTCCAACTATCGTAAGGTGGCCATAATCAGACTGACTTTGCCGTTTGTATCTCAACCTAACAACTAACCATGTTACCTTTAAACTTAATTAATGAGATTAATGCAGTTAATATTGTTGTAGGATGATCCTCCATCGCCAGAAGATGATGACAACAAGGAGAAGAGGACTGATGATATTAGTTCATGGGATGCCGATTTTCTCAATGTAGACCAGGGAACTTTGTTTGAATTGATACTGGTATATAAGAGTTCATTGAGTGTTTGTCGTATTGTTATTTTTTATTATTGTTGTTTTGCATTAGTTTTTGTATTGTGTATTATTTAGGCAGCTAATTACTTAGACATCAAAGGTTTGTCGGATGCCACTTGCAAGACTGTGGCAAATATGATTAAAGGGAAGACTCCTGAAGAAGTCCGAATGGCTTTCAACATCAAGAATGATTTTACACTTAAAGAAGAGGAACAGGTGATTTGATATAATTTTCGGAAATAATTAACTAAACACATTTTCTATCTATACAAGTTGTGCATGTATTTGGGTATTCTCCGTAATTGTTGGACAATGGATTGTATACTGAAATTTCTACATGCAAATCCAACTAACAGACACTGCATATACAGTTTTTGTACTTTGATATTAATGTTACTTATTTCAGTGCAATAAGGTGCATGATGCAAATTATTTCTCTTGCAATATAAATGTGTTGTATTTTTAAAATATTATATAGACTATATCTACACGTGGATTTTTTTTTCTGTTTTAACAGGTCAGGAAGGAATATAAATGGTGTGAAGAAAAATGAGAAGGCAGTCGTTTCCACTTCAGTATATATTAAAGATGTTTAAAGAAGTTTAGTTGTAAACATCTGGAGCTGTAATGTTAAAAATTCCTCTTTGTTTTATTCTTTTATGTATTAATTGCATATTTGTAATATTTTGACCTGGAATGCGAGAAAATGTGTAGTACCTCGATTGAGTTCATGGATAAAGTTTTGGTGTTAATAATAAAAATTAAGAGCAGTGTTTTGGAATTGATGTATCAGTGTAATTTTCCATCTTTTCTCTTCATTGAAAGTATGTAAAAAACGAAAATTCTATAGAATTCTGGGTGACTAGCGACCGGGAAAAGTCAGGGAATTTTCTGTAACCTGGAAATGTCAAGGAATTTTACAAAAAATCAGAATTTTAAATAATCAAGCAAAAGAAAATACGAAATAGGGACGGAAAATTCTATTATAGGGTTCCCACGTTCTGGAAAGTCAGGGAAATGAATCGTGGTCAGGGAAGAAGGGCTATTTTGATGCGTTTGTCAGGGAAATGAGACTCTTCCTGAGAAAAGTCAGGGAAATAGATTTTACTATAGACATTAAGTTATTTATCGAATAACTGGTGTTTCATTGTATCGTACGAGATATTTTAAAGTCAATATCATTGAATGCCATTCCATTCTCTCTAGACTATGATTAGAGCTCTAAATGAGTGTAAGAAAACGAAATTCCCACCCCTGTTTTCTCCAGACGGTACTACCCCAAGATAAAGTTCAATTAATTGCTGCTGGGGAAATGAATTAATCAATTCATCACCCCAATTCCAGAGACTCCGGACGGAGAGCATGCAATCAGCGAGGGTCGGCGCGCTCGTAGAGAGCGATCAATCTACCCGATGGAAATTGTCGAGATCATCAAGAAACTCTTGAATAAGAAAGCCCCTGGAATGGATGCCATCACAAATAATGCACTTAAAAATCTACCTTCCAACCTGATTCTTGACATCGTTAGTCTAATTAATGACTGCTGGAAACTCGGATATTTTTCTACTGGCTGGAAGGAATCAATTATCCTAAGCATTCCTAAACCAGGTCTTAACACTTCATTACCTGCAAGTTACAGGCCCATCAGCCTTTTACCAACTATGTCTAAGATTCTAGAACGGACAATTCTTAAAAGGTTCAATGAATTCTGCTCTGCCAATGATCTTATTCGTGATGAGCAGTTTGGTTTCCGTACGGACCACTCCTGCCAAATGCAAATATGGCGGCTTGCTGTCGACGCAAAAAACTCTCTTAACAAGTCTCTATATGGTGGCATTATCTTTCTAGACATTTGCAAGGCCTTCGATCAAGTTTGGCATGATGGTGTTATTATTAAACATCAAGCCTTATTATGCTGGTCCGCTCATTCCTCTCAGACAGGTCTTTTCGAGCTAAAATTGGTGACTCCCTCTCCCAATCATGTGTGGTTAAAGCCGGTGTCCCACAGGGATCAGTTTTGGGACCAGCCTTGTTCAATTTTTTTATCCAAAACCCGAGAAGTGTAAGCTGTACTTCTACGCTGATGATGCGGCCATCTAAACCTTTGCCCGTTCCTGCCCATGTCATCTCTCGCTTGCGGAAAGCGCTGCATCTTTACGAAAAATGGTTCAACAGATGGAGGCTGAAGTTAAATGTTGGCAAGTGCAAGGCTATGTTCTTCACTAACAAACGCAGAATCCCCCCAGGTTTGCTTACCCTGTACGGAATTAAGCTCGACTGGGTCAATATCTTGGTGTGGTGATTGATTCCAGGTTCACCTGAAATCAACATGTTTTCTACGCGCTGAATAAGGCCAAGAGGGCCAAATTCAGTCTGATCGCATTGCTTGGTCGTAACAGTGCTCTTAACATTGATAACAAGCTGCTCATCTACAAAATGATCATCCGCACGATCTTGCTTCATGGCATGCCAGCCTGGGCTTCCGTGTGCAAAACAAGGTGGAAGGAGCTGCAGCAATTCCATAATATTACTCTTAGAGCAATCGTGAAACTTGATCGTATAGTAGCCAACAATAATGTCGTCCATGAAGATCTAGGGATGACTCATATTGGCAAGTTTGTGCAGGATACGATAACGAACAAGCTCCCGAAGATGCTTAATCACAGGAATCAGTTGGTGTCTGAAATTCACAACCCTCCAGACTGCAGGAAACGCTTAAAACATCGTTTGCCTAGCCATGTCTTAGAAGTTATCTTCCCCGATTTTTGGATAGCCTAGTTCGCCGCTGGATTCCCCCTTTCTATGACCATCTTCAATCAACCTTTTTATCCCCAGAATGAGGAGGACCTTCGGGGTTTTTTCAGGCTTCTCACCTATCTCAGTGTAATTCCCCTGGTCTATACATGTGACGAGTGAGTTTGGGAGCTCTGCTTCAGTACCACTCGCATTGTTTCTTTCACTCCACTTGTCGATTGTCGAATACCATTCCCATCCAATCAACTAGGTATTGACTGCCAACTAAGAACCATTAGAATTGCTTGAACTGCGAAACAGTGGTACCATACAACTGTTGTGTGCCCGAATGGCCCGTGGATCATGTTTTTGACAACTGTGTCGTGTAGTTTTTTGTCACTGTTGACATCAGGAATTTCTGCAGTAATAATATCGTCAATTTGGTTGGGAGGCAATTTTTCTTTTAGCCACAGTAAAAGATGTACGTAAAAGCCGCTGAGTCTCGCCAATATTTGACATTTCGTGAGCAGATCTACCAACTTCCGAACTTTATTTTCGAAAACTCGAGCATAGGATAGCAGGATAGAATGAGCATAAAATTATGATGCAATGACAAAACATTCGTTTTATGCTATTGAACATAAAATGAGTATAGCAGACGATAAGGATAGGGAAGTGTCTATCGAGGAGGCAAAAGGATAAACACGTGTCTCCCTTGAGCCCTCTAACAAATGTCCAGAAGACTGACAAAAGTTTGTGTATTTGCTTGTGTATTGGTCAGGAAACCCTGCAGCTAAAAGACAAATGGGTATCGGGAACTTCTGAACAGGAGGGTATAAGAACTTCTACGTCAGGATCAAGGGAAACTCCGAAGGAAAGATGAGATCTAAAGTATCCAGTGATATTTCCCGGTGGTGAAAATGGATATTTTAATCTGAGGCAGGTCAATCCAACAAGAGGATAAGTAAAGTCCCGGGCGACGCTGGGTTTTCAGCTAAATTGTTGAATAAATTGAAATCGCTTCATGTGTTCATGGGGTTGCAGTGGCGGATTTAAAGGGCTGGCTACAGGGGCTCTAGCCCTCTCCATTAGTCCTAAACTTATACCAATAAGATAAATTGTAACGATTTTTAATACTGCAATAATTTTACAAATTTACATTTACAAACTTCAGTATATTATTCAAATCACCAAGTATTATAGTAGACAAATCACTTGATTATCCCCCCCCCTTTGGCGCCCCCCTTGAACAAGTTCTAGATCCGCCACTGGGGTTGTACGGATATTTTTATTCATTTAAATAACATAAGCGTTCTATATCGTGTTCCCCTTATTCTTTTGAGCAGTGTATTTAGTTTTTGCTTAATAAAAATTTAATTTCTTGTTTGTGTAATACTTTTATACGAGTTATTAACTTCATTCTGAAAATGAAGGTATTTGAAGCAGAATAAGCGTTCAGAAAATCGTTATTCGCTGTGCTAAGTAAAATGATATAATATTTTCAGCCAATTATTTTATAATGTAGTGTTTTATGTTTTATACATTATTTATAGTAAATATTTTTTAATTTTTTTGACATTTTTATATATGTAATTGGAAATTTTTTAATATTTTATTAACAGTTATTGAAAATTCTTATGGTGCTACCAAAATGCTACAATTTAAAAAGTGCTACGGTCCAAAAAGTGCTGACGTGATCTAATTTCCCGCGTTCGCTCTCTGGAAATAACGCTGGAAAGAGATTGAAGGGATGAACGTGATTTTCATAAATTTCTTCCCATTTCATAAAATGTTTGGTTTTTTGATAAATATTTTGGATATTTAAAACATTAAAATTTTAAAGTGAAATCAGGAATACATGAGAAACCTTACTGTAAATTAGATTCTTTTTGGGTGATGAAAACTTTGGGCATGATTTACATGTAGGAAACGCAACCTAAAATTTAATCTGTTGTTCCAGTATATACATTAACGTTGCAGCCGTTTATGTCAGAAGGTCAATTAATTGTAATGAAATGGAATCTACGAAATCAGAAATGCAGTAAAATTTAAATTTCGTTCGCTAGATGGCTTTTTAGCAAGCGTAACTCCTATTTGTTTCGTTTTCAAGTTTACATCGTTACCGTTTCCGTTGAGCAGACGAAATTTTCATTTCTTTACGATCGACGTAAACAATATGTGAGATTAGGAAATTAATAAATGATTCCAAGAATTCTTTTTTAAAAGTATTTCACTTTTAAGAATTACTATTCAGGAATCTAATAATTTATGTTATTTCATTTTATATTCACCACTTTATGTTCATAACTCAACTAATTGCGTCACGTTATATCTCACGATAGGAACGTTCCAAAGTTGGAAAAAGTAACGCTATGTCAAAAGAGGATAAACTTCTACATTGATTTTCTGTTTTGGATCTTACATTTCAATTGTCAAATATGAGCAGCCGTAGATCCGGGAAGTTTTCTGTCGCGGACAGAAATTATTGGAAATTAAGTGAAGATAAGGTATACGGTAATAGTGGGAGTGGTTAATTTCCACTTTCTCCACAATAGCGCGATGACTGACTGCGATCAAGGTAAGTGAATTTATTATTTTGAACATGATTTAGAAGGCTGGGAGGCTATTGTCCCC
>JAHWFO010090254.1:272195-293363 GCA_023313115.1 Rhysida immarginata | reverse complement strand
CCGAAATTGGCCACCATGTCACAAGTTTACAGGATATGTTGAAGTGCCTTCCATCCATGCACAGTCACAAGTCTGTCTCAGATTGATTTTCGATGGGAATTGTCATTTTCCACTGCAGAGAGACTTTACGAACACCCTGTATAATTAAAAAAAACTTTCATTCATTTTTTTCTTTTTTTATTTTCTTACTACAGATTGCAACTGAAGCTAATGTTAACGTAATTCCTAAGCCATCAGATAGGGATGTTTTTAAAACTCTACCCTGTGGGCTATTAAACTTCCGGAGTGATTTTTATGAAACTGAAGTAAGAATTACTAACATTAAAATCTGATACATGTATTTATTTTAATCAGCTAAGTATACATGGTGTTTACTTTGTAATATGTGCACACTTGCCTACTGTATATTGTTTACTGATAAAACAATATTCACTTGTATATTATTTATTTTACCAACACATAACCGAGTGTGGAGACATACAAGGGCATATTGAAAAGTAATGCCTCCACGGCTGTAACTTTATTTTTTAACCGATTTTCAAAATTCTTTTTGTATCTTATACTCGCATTAGTCCCCATTCCTTTCCACGCATTACACCAACGCGTGGACTAGTTGGGTGAAACCGTCGGAGAAGAATTCCGAGGTTGTCGTCGACACGAGGATTGAAAGGCAGCTTTGGATCCTCTTCTGCAGCACGATAACGCCCGTCCGCACACGATCGCCACGCATCAGAGGGGGTTGCAGTGCCTACAGTTCAAAATGAAAAACTGAAGTTCAAAAATGAAAGACTTTGCACCTTGCGACTTTCACCACTTCCCAAAGAGGACTGAGCACCTTAAGGGGCATGAGTTGCGTTCTGACGACGAGGTGAAACCTGCCGTTCGGTCCTGTTGTCGACAACAACCCCGGAATTCGTCTCCGACGGGTTCACCCGACTAGTCATGCGTTGGCACAATGCATGGAAAGGGAACTATGTCGAAAGGTGAATAGTGCATTACATAGAGGACAAATGTGAGTATAATTAACAAAAAGAAGTTTGAAAATCAGTTAAAAAATAAAAAAGTTACAGCCATGGAGGCATTACTTTTCTGTATGCCCTCGCATTATTGTTAACCATATGTGCACGCTTTTATGCAACATAGGTAATAAAGTCAGATCAGTAGTTTAATAAGTAAACCTAGGATTCAGGTTCCCAGTTCAATAACTCAGATCGTATAGTGAAGTTTCATCTATAGTTTGTTTCTCTTTGCACTGGCAAAACAGCCTCCTCTAAGGGAGAAATTTATACTTCGTCCAACAAGAGAAAATCAGGGTGTGTTTCCGGCCTGATATCGACTACTCACTCATCCGCAATGCTTTGTGGGATCTCTCCTTCAGCGGCTGCACAAGTCAATTTGTAATGGCGACGCCCGTGCAACAACTCTTCAGGAAAAACTGTTCACAGCCAGGCTAGGGAGATTGTGTGGAACGTATTTTGCTACTTTAAAGGAAAATAGTGTTTTAAAAGCTCATCTGCTTTGATAGAAGAAACTTCCAAGGCAACGCAAGTTTCTTTTTCTTGCGTTCGAACAATTGTTCAAGAAGGAAACGAAGCCGTCTTCATGCGAAGCTACCACCCCCTCTCCTCGCTTTTCGACTCCTGGAAAGAAAAGGCCCAGGGAATCTCGAACAACGATATATATAAAATTGAATTAAAAGATAATTTTATGAAGTGTACAATATTTTTAATTATAATTAAAGCAAAGCAACTGAATAATATTAAAGCTTCTGCTGTAATATTATAAAGCGCTTCTTCAATGAGACATGAGGTAGAAGTGATTAAGCGCATGAGGCCCCCTTTCTCTGATTGGCTAATCTGAAACTTCCTGTGACACACCCTGTTTTTCTCTTGTTGGATGAACTATAGTTCTCTTCATCACGGGATGTCTCCAATATTGGTTCTTTTGAAAATAAGAGGCCAATTTTTTGTGTAAAAAGAAACTCTTTATTTGCAAAGAAATTCAAATTTAAATATATCTTAGAATTAATTGGGTTAAATGTGTTAATGCTAAACTTTACAAGGTCGGGACACATTAATATGGCCACCTCTCCTCGAACATGTTGGAACATCCCATGGTGTGCAGATGAAAAATCATTGCATATCATTAAAAGCTGACAACAGCAGACGTGTAGTAGCATCCGTTAACACATTAATTGTCGCAGTCATAGGCAGAGCAAGTGACCTGTCGGACCTCCAAAAGGGGATGATCATTGGCTATCGGGCCAAGGGAGGTAGCATTTCAGAAACGGCCACCTTTGTGAACTACTCTAGGGCTGCTGTTGTGAAGGTGTACCGCGACTGGACGAACCAGACAGTTTCAAGCAACCGAAGAGGTAACTGTGGGGCCCCACGGGCCATCGATCCTAGAGGTGAGCGTTAGTTATGATGCCTGGCCAGACCAATCGGCGTGCCACTGTTGAGCAACTGACACAGCAAATGAACAGTGGGGCCACTGGGCGTGTCAACACCAAGACAGTGCAACGATCCCTCTTGAGGTTGGGGCTCCGGAGCAGGCATATGGTAACAGCACCCAAGCTTGGAAAAGAGCAACTACCTAGGAAGATCTGTTTGGGGCATCCGTATCACGTGGCCAGACCACAGCAACTGTGACCTCATTGCAGAGAAGTAGTGGCTCAACACATCGACTCCCTTATTGGTCTGCTATGCAACTCTCTTTAGTAGGGTAAGCGCTCACAGATGGTTGCACCCATGATTACGCTATTTCAGTCATTACTCATGGTCATTTGTGCGAATGAGGACAAAGATAGATTTGAAAACAGAGAGCTTGGTTTTATTTCCTAGCTCACATTTCATTACCACAGATCAACACAGTTCTCATCTGGCATAGCTTGCTGCACCAATTCAAGCATCTATTCTCTGTTCTACCGTCCATAACTCGTATATGCAGTCCCAAATACATGAACCTCTTGACCTGTCTTCTGATATTCTGTGAAAGTCAACTCATTAAGTGGTGAAGCGGTGATGTTAATCAATCTTTTTGTAGATTATAGGAAATTTTGTAGTGATTTGTCTGAAAAGCAAAATTGGGATCAAATTTCAAAGGTATATCACAGGAAAAAAGTGAAATGTGGGAACTTAAAATCCAGGAGACAACTACAGTGTGTTTCAAAAAAATATGTAACACTTCATCAAAAGAAAAAACTATACATGTATAAAACTTGATACTATACATGCCTGGCCAAAAAAGAAAGGCCGTCGTCTGGATTTTAAATTGCAAATAATTAGCGCCACTGATCGGCTCATTTACTGTACTGATTTGCATGTTTTTGCATACGACACATTTACTAGGTATAAAAGATGTTGTGTTCTGAAGGTGCTGCATGCGGTCTTGGAAGTGATATCAATGCATTTCAAAAGGGCCAAATTGTTGGTCTGCATCAAGTCAAAAAATCAACAAAGGATATTGCTGAAATTACTGGAATCAAATTAAGAACTGTCTAGCTCATTATAAAAACCTGGAAAGACAGTGGCAATTCTTCAACTTTGCGGAGTAAATGTGCCAGAAGAAAATTTTGACTGATCGTGGAGATCTCTGAAATGGCTGGTGAAGTGTAATCGCAAAAAATCAACAGCAGAACTCACGGCAATGTTTAAAAATGAAAGTAAAAACATTTCCAGTCGCACAATGCGACGTGAGCTGAAAGGAATGGGACTGAACAGTTGTGTGGCAATAAGGAAACCGCTTGTCAGTGAGATTAACGGAAAAAATGACTGCAGTTTGCAAGGGAGCATAAAGATTGGAGCGTGGAACAGTGGTAAAAGGTCATGTGGTCCAATGAGTCAAGATTTACTCTGTTCCAAAGCGCAGGGTGAACCACATGAAGCTATGGACCCCTCATGCCAAGTACCCACTGTTCGAGACTGTGGTGGAAGATTTATGATCTGGGGTTGTTTCAACTGGTCTGGTCTAAGCTCACCAACCTTATGAGCAACAAAATGAAATCAACTGATTACTTAAATCTTTTGAATGACCAAGTGATCCCATCAATGGATTTTTTTCCTTCCCTGCCAGCATAGGCATATCCCAGGATGACAATGCAAAGATTCACCGAGTGCGAATTGTGAAGGAGTGGTTTGAAGAGCATGCAGTATCATTTTTCCACATGGATTGGCCACCACAGAGTCCAGATCTTAACCCTATAAAAAATCTTCGGGGTGTACTGGAGAACAGCCTACGAGGTGGAGCAATCTTCCATCATCCACACCAGATCTCAGGTAAAAAATGCTGCAGTATTTGGATGAAAATCAAAACCGAAAGACAGCACAACTTGTGGAAATGATGCCTCGAAGAATGCCTGTTGTAATAAAAGTTAAAGGGGATCCAACAAAGTACTAGAATAAGCGATTTTATTTTTTGGTCAGGCAGTGTATAAACTATGAAAAAAACTGAAGTATGAAAAACTATATAATATTAAATTCATACAGACATCACAGGATGAAGATAACTCCTCTTTTGATTTCTACAATTACAACAAGTGTTCAAAGTGATTATTATAAACGTCAAGACACTTTTGAATACAGCAAACAGGAGCTCTATCCACTTTACTAGCAAACTGTTATCAAGTAATGTCCTACATCTAAGTGGCAATGTGATCTTCTTCGACCGGGCTTGTCTTCATTCAATGCATGTAGTATTCTTGGGACAAGCTTTCATTTCCGCTCTTATGGAAAAAGTTATAGATAACAACTAGTAAAGGGTGTATACATTCTTTGAAACACTCTGTATATGCATTCTCAAAAAGTTTTAAAGGACACAAATGAAGGTTGGGACATAAGTCATGTCAACTTTTTTGTGAGAATTCGAACTGTTGTGGAAAATGTGAAATATATACCGTAGATGAAAGAACAGGGAATGGACAAAATGTACGGACATTTAACAACAGGACAACATTTTGCTCCTCATGATTTTTAAGTTTGTTGCCATAACTTACAGGTTTCATATTCCAGAATCATTACAGCATACACAGCTGATAATGTTGTGGAAGGCGCCAAATACCATCTGCTTCATTTCCCTCACCATGTGGGAATCTGGTCATCACCTGTTGCACAGCATTTGCAATGTCGATTCATGTCCCGACCATCTACCTCGTAATGGTTCCTTTATCTTCCATGTGAGGTCAAAATCATATGGAGAAAGGTCCAGAGAATATAGTGGGTGCTCCAATTCTTCTCATCCCTAGCATCACAGTAGCCACCCTACACACTCTGCTCTATGAGGTCTTGCATTTTCGGGTATGGAAGGGCACTTCGCAACTGTTCTGCATGGAAGGGCATTTTATTCTTTATACAGGGTGATTTGAAAGTCCCCGAACACTAAATTTAAGACGTATTTACTGCAAAACCATAAAAGTTATCCGAATATTGCTGCTTGTGGCAATTGTGTGTGACCTTTGGAATGCACTACACAGCATGAGAGCACCTTATGACAAGACGCTTGCATGGGCATGAAGGGGCAGTGATCCAACTTCATGCAGTAAAACTGTTGCATGTAAAACTCTTGCGCTTAAAATCTTAAAAAATTAGTAGTAAGCAATGCATTTTTCGAATCCAAAGAACAAAGCTTTTGCACTACTCGAATTCTGTACGGCCGTAGCTTTAGATGTTTAGTAGCCCTTTACTCTTGAGACAGCTGCCAAAATGACTTCTGTGGAGAGCACTGCAGGGAAGTTTGAATTTTCTCCAGAAATGTGGTTGTCACCACAGACCGTTGGGCACTTTTAAGGCTTATCATACACAGTCTGTCTCGTAAAAACGGTATACAAGATCATACACAGTTGTTTTTTCTGATACAGTATAGGAGCATCAGAAAACTTCTTTTGAAAGCGCTGAATGCAACAACGTTAGTACAATTTTTCCGCAAAATAAAGTTCTAAGAATGTGACTGATCTTGTGGAGAACCATGACCGACTGAACATCACTGTTCGCTCGCGCCCGTGCAACCATCGTGCCACATAGTGCTCTCAAGTTGCGCAGCACATTCTTAACGTCACACGCAATTACGACAAGCAGCAGTACTCTGATATCTTTTATGGTTTTACAGTAAATAAGTCTTAAACTTGGAGTTCGGGGACTTTCAAATCGCCCTGTAGCTTCTACAGAGAACGGCTATTTTAATATACGAGCGTTGTTCAATTCTGATTACATTCATCTTGCACGGTGGTTGACTGTGCAATAACAGGAAATCACAAGGTTATCTAGTGTTGTGGAAACATACTATGAATGCATGGCTTCCTTGTGATACCATCCCTTAGCTCTGAGAAAAAATTATTTGCCATGACTTATGCCCCAACCCTCATATGAATATCTATTATAACTAGCTGAGATGCCCATCTTCGCCAAGCTTTTCAAGGCAAAACGAAGGCAGGTATCAGTATCAAAATAGGTATATACCAATGTTGTTTAAGGTTTGATCCTGGGACTTGTTAATTGTCATTGCATAAACTGGGCGAACAGGAAATTGTCGACTTCTGAGCTCCACAAAATTATCAGTCGCCTGTAATGGTATTTTTGGTAATAAAATGAACTGACGCACCCATCGACGTAAAGGCAAAAATGCTATTGTACGCCCTGATACAGTTTATGGATCTGGGATTCGACCACAGTTGAGCCAGTTCATACGGTACCTCATTTGGAGGAGCAATAATGACTTTTCCGTTCAAACAACATATTGCCAAAGTTTCACCCATAAACTTCTGAGAACGGGAGTGAGAACATACAGCAGCCAAATGGGCAATAGAGTTCAAGGCTGGATATCTTCGATACTTGTAATAGCTTCGTGTACCTGGGCTCTGCTGCTTCGTTGCTGAAGCAAATTGCTTTGACAATGTCCGAAACATATTCATCTTCCGACATTTGCTGTCTTCGAGTAGCATGAGCCACAGCGTTCTTGTGCATGCTGGAGATTTACTTCAACTTCCGTCTGCACTCTCGATGAGCGACTTGAGCAGCTGCATTGCGTACACGCGCTTCATGTCAGCCCCTTTGTTCCTCTGGAGTTTTGGTTTCCTCTTGCACCTTCTGTAAACGTCATATAGCCGCTCGACGCGTAACCAAACTCCTTTTTCGGTCCTGTCGACTTCTTCGTCTTCCGCGATTGTTTGAAATTTTCACTTCGTCAGCGCCATAACCCTGTTTATTAAGAACTATTATTACTAGATATTCATTTACAAATAGTTATTATTTACATCAAATAATTATTGAGCTATTTTTCGAATCTCCCACACATAGAATTGAAGTAGATAACGAGTTACTATTGGTCACTGGTCTGAAGAGCCAATGAAAACTCTGAATTTGAAACTTTGAAAATTTTAACGAAATTTGTTGAAAAGCAATTTAATTTTAACGACATTGCGTGATAAAGCAGTTTAATTAATATTAATTAACACTGTGTTATGTGTTATATTTATTATTGTTAAAAAGAAAAGAGACTTTTAATTGTTTACTTTGTTGCATCACTCGTGTCACTGGTTTCACTTGCCAATGAAAAATGCGTATTTTCCATTCATCACAGACAGACGGACATGTCTATATATATAGATTTATGAGTCAATATTTATTAATCTTTCATTTTAAGTTACATGCAAAATGCATAAATATAATCAGAAAATTAGAAATCTAAATGCATATTTTATTTATATTGTGGTTTCAGTTATAAATTTTCATTCTTTCATTTCTTTCTTTCAGTGTAAACCATATTTGATTGTCTCTCAAAATGTGGAAATGTTGGAAGTTGTTAATTTTTTGGCAAGATATTGGCAGCTTCCTTGCCCTTCAATTGTATTAATAGTGATAAGTGGTATGCGTATGTATGCATATGATCAAAATAATCCACGATGGCGCAGTCTTCAAGATGGGATTATAAAGGTTCCAGTTTATTAGAAGTATAATAACATTAATTTCTTAAGGTTTAAAATAAATTGGATGCAACTATTTATACTGTTCTAAGTAGAAAATGCAACACAAACCTTTACAGGGTGTCTCAGACCTTTAGGGTCAAAATTCTATAGATAGTACAGTAGAAACTCAATTATCCATTAGAGATTGGGACCAGGAAAGTGACGGATATGGGAAACAATGGATAATAGAACATGAATACGATTTGACAGTTTAAATTGTAAAATTTATTATACAGGGTGTTTCTAAATTATCTCCTGTATTTACATGTTTATTACTCAAAAAGTATTACAGATTTTAACGTGATTTGTTTTATTCACAAAGAAAAACTCAAAAAGTTTCTTAGCATGCCTTAATAAATTTCAATGTGCCCCCCATTTATGACGTGAAGGACGTCAAAGCAAAACTCTATTACCTCCTACGTTCGGGCTGATTTCAGCGGTTGTATCAGTTATTCTGTTCTTGAGAGTTTCAATGTCATCAACGTTGGTCTTGTGCATTCTGTCTTTCACATATCCCCAGAAGAAAAAATCCAGAGGGTTTGCATCGGGTGAGTGAGGGGGCCAGGGGATTGGCCCATCCCTTCCAATCCATCGTCCTGGAAAGTTTGTATCGAGGCACTGCCTAACTTGCAGGCCCCAGTGAGGAGGTGCTCCATCTTATTAGCAGACTATGTTGGGCTGCAGTTCTTCCACCTGTGGAATCTGGTAGTAATCCAGCATATCTGGGTAGGTTCCAGCGGTATTGGTGTCTTCACCGAAAAAGAGAGGTCCGATTACTCGTTCGTGCATTAAACCACACCAAACATTAACCTTTGGGCCGTTGCGTATATGCTCCCTTGGAACGTGGAGGTTTTGTGAGCCCCAAATGCGGCAGTTGTCTCGTTTTACTGCTCCGGAAGTATGGAATGTTGCTTCATCAGAAAACAAAATGTCCTCAAGGAAGGTGGAATCATTGTCGATTTTTTGGAGCATATCCTCAGCAAACTTCTTGCGCTTCGATCGGTCATCTGGCTTCAGTTCATGTGTCATCTGAATTTTGCAGGGTGTAAGACGAAGGCAGTGCTTCACTATTTTATGTACGGATGTCATTGGCATATCCAGTTGATGGGCCACTTGGCGAAGTAATTTACGGGGACTGCGATCAAACGCCACCCTGACCTTTTCTACTCTCTGTGGTATCGCTGAAGGTCTACCAGCACCATTCTTGGTAACAGGCTGCCTGTATTTAAAAATTTTTCTTGCCATAGCTTAATTGACTTATGATTTGGAGGATCCTTTTTATACTTTGTTTTGAACATTCTCTGAACAGTAATCATTGACGTAAATTCCACAAGCCATAAAACACACATTGAGCTTTTTCTTGAACACTCGCCACTGTTTACTGCGTCTCGCGAAAAATGGAGCAATGCGCCAACTCATTATCAACTCATGCGAGGCTAAGAAACTTTTTTGAGTATTTCTGTGTGAATAAAGTGAAATCTGTAATAGTTTTTGAGTAATAAACATGTATAATAAGGGAGATAATTTAGAAATACCATGTATATATAGTGTATTTATATTTACATAGTGTACATTATTTTTTGAAAAAGTCAGTCATTTTCCTCTGCTTTAGGAAAATTTTGTAGCTTTTTTAGGCGATTGCAAGTATTACCAACAACAATGATTGCATTGCTTCAGATTTGGCTTGATTTTCAAGCCAAGCAATGTACTTTGATAACATCATTTTGACTTCACTGTGCAAAAGTGAAAATTTTTGTCAAACTTCTGGTGGAGGCATTCATAATTCCTTTGCCAGTCTCCTAGTGAAAGTGACAAATAATAGATGTTCTTGTGTATTTTGAGATAAGGAATCAATGAACAGAGATGCAAATTTCAGATGCCATGAGCTCTTGAACGAGTAGTATGTGTGAAGAACATTTTTGTAAGCTGCTTTTATTTACAGAGCAAACAACAATTTATTTAGCCATAAACAACTTGCACCTCGCAGCAAGTGTTCAAAATACATGCATTACAATGGCATATTTGCAGATCTTATTCAAATATCCCTGGTGTCTGTTACAAGGATACAAGCAGACAAGCATCTTGGACGTGGCAAGATTCTACTGGGATTTCATACACCAGCTGTAAGTATTTTCTACTGCAATAATATTTTGGAATAAAAGTGCATGTTATGAATGAAGATTCACAAAATGAAGCCTCTGTTTTTATTCAAGTCCTCCAAAATTCCATGGATACCAGATGATTCCTTGTTAAGATGACCCTGCTTTTTATGATGAATTTTGACATATAAATTTTTCAACTTAAATGTATGTATGGTATTTTAAATAGAACTAGATGTATCATGTTTAGAAACTTTTGCACATGAAAGAATAACATAAACTCATGTTTGTAAAAATTGCAACACCATGAAGGAATCATCTATTTGTATTGGTACAAATAAATGATTAGAGTTTCAAAGCAAAAAAAAATCATATTAAATGTCTGAAATCAGTATTTGGTGTAGCCACCATCTGCTGCAATAAGTGCTGCTATACGATGTGGCATGGAGTCAAGCAGATTTTGAATGTCTGCCTGGGGAAGAGCATTCCATATTGTTTATATGTGTGCCCAAAGTTCATCTGTAGAACCTGTAGGACGAGGATCACGAGTGACATGTTAATGTTTTAATATCTTACAATTTCGTCTCCTATTTTAGTCTCGTTTATATTTAATTTCTCTTTCAAACACGTTATAGCAAAATGATTGTTACGTTTGCAATTATGACATATTTTTCCATGAGCCTTACATTCTTTATATTTGTGAATGATCCACATTTTCCACATTTATTTTAAAATTTATTTTCATTTACATTTGTGTTTACACAATTTGTATCTTTCTCTGTTAATTGTTTTTTCTTATGTAGTTTATCTCTAACTTATTGTCACTGATGGCCGCTATAGTTTTTAATTCCATTTGCATGGCTTCGGCTGTTTGACATATTAAAATGTTTTTTTTTTAATTGAGTTTACTCTCCTGCATTAGCCTTTCTCTAATGCTTTGGTCAGCTATTCCAAAAATTATACTATCCTGACCATTCTATCTTCTAAATCTTTAAACTTCTTATTAAATTGGTTATAAAGTCATCTACCGTTTCATTAGATTCTTGCTTTCTACATCTAAACTTGTAACTATCAACAATTTCAGTGTCTCTAGGACTGCAATATTCTTAAAATTTGTCTGTTACCTTTTTTAAATTTTTCCTGTTGTTAGCATCTTGAACGTGTTGAAAACATCAATGGCTTCCCTTCCGGCCACATGGAGAAAAATCACAACCTTCGTTTCATCTGTTTGGGGTACTGCTCCTGAAGCGGTCATACACTATGCGACAAATCTTTAAACGAGGTTGAAATTCATTCATAACTTTTTTTTAATTGAGACAAAATCTTTCAATAATTGTTACAGATGTTTAAAAAAGTATAATAAATAACAGTGTTTAATTTAAACAATATTCACCAACTCTCATTCCACACAAAAAAATTATTTGTTATAATAGAATAACTTTGAGCGTCAAAACTTTAAACACTTTTCAAAATTATACAAAAAAACAATTGCAATTACAAATTTTAATAATGAGTTGATTTTCCATTTACTTTAATCACTTCACAAATATGATCAGGCATGCTTTGGATTAGTTTTTTTTTCAATGTTAACACTAGAATATTGTTCCACTCGAGATGAATTGCACTCTGTAGTTCTTTAATGGATGAAAACTGCTTTCTATTTCAGTAAACAAATCGAGACGAAGGTCCCCAAACATTTTCTAACGAGTTTAAATCTGGTGATCTTGGTGGATGTTCTAATAAACGGATTTTATCTTGTCAAACCATTCAATTACTGTGCGGGCTTTGTGGACTGATGCATTGTCTTGCATGAAAATCCACTTGACACCTAGAAGCTTCTTTCCCACTGGTTGTAAAACAGATGCCAACATGTCCTGATACTTTTGGGCAGTCATATTGCCATTGATGAAAACAATCTCAGTTTTTCTTTTTGAGCTGATGCCTTCCCAAACCATGGTGGATCCTCTGCCCATTTACTTTTTTGACAAAATTTTTGGTTGGGTTCTTGAATCGTGAAAATAATACAAAAACCCATCAGATCTATCTAGTGTAATTCATTTCTCATCGCTAAAGATTACGGAGTTCCATTCTTTTTGCCAGTACAAGTGTTTTTTCGTATAAGTGAGACGATTTGATGTGTGGATGTGAGAAAGTGGTGGTTTTGTCAGAACTTTTTTGCATTTGAGATATGGAGCAGATTTCAAAGTTCGTTGCACAGTTCTTGTAAAACATTTAAATTAAGTTCTTGCTTGATGGCTTTAGCAGTGACAATTTGGTTATAAGCTTGGGCAATCACACGTCATTGCTCTCGGTTAGTAAGAGCTTTTGGGCGACCACCCGGATTTTTCAAACCATACTGCCATTGTTTTAAGATGTAATTCTTTACAGCAGTCGCACTTCTACCAATTTCTTTTGCTACTTTTGTGTAATTTTTAAACTTTTTCCACAAAATGTCAATTTTGCCCTGCTCTTTCTCTTTAAACATTACTTTGATTTTATTTGTAAATTATTTTTCCTACTCCTCTCACATAACTAAGCACAATTCGTAGCACAATTCGTTTAAAGTTTTTTTGCTAAAATTTGTTCTGTTATAACAAATAATTTTTTTGTGTGGTTTGAGAGTTGATGAATGTTGTTTAAATTAAACACTGTTATTTATTATACTTTTTTTAAACATCTATAACAGTTTTGACAAGATTTTGTCGGAATTAAAAAAAAAGTTATGAGTGAAATTCAAACTCGTTTAAAGATTTGTCGCGTAGTGTATATAATTCAAATAGTTGTTTCCATTTCTTCCAATTTTCAGCAATCAAACCAGTCCACACCTTTGGTTTTGGCTGTTTGAGGACGCCATGCTTCGAATAACAATCTTTTTAGACGAGACTATTTCGGCAGAAATTTTCCTTTATGAACGCAATAAATTTTACTCACATCTTCTTAAAGACGTTTACTATCCCGTTGGATTTAACTTCTGACACTTTGTTAATGTTTTAATATCTTATAATGTGCGTTTATTATAGAGAACACTGATAGACATGACTGCATAGATCAAGTGAGTTTATTACAGTGAGTTAAGGAACAAAGATACACATGTAGCAACAACTAGTGGCGGCATTAACAACTAATTACAGGAGCGCCATCATGATACAATTACACAACATGAGAAGCCGACCAACGAAATCCACACATGTTCAATAGGCGACATATCCGGCGAGTAAGCAGGCCAAGGAAGAAGCTGTGTGTCTTCTGCTGAAAAGAAATCTTGAACATTCCTTGCAATATGTGGGCGGGCATTATCCTGTTGAAAGATCGCTCCAGAATTGCCTTGAAGGAAAGGAACGAGTTCGGGCTCCATCATTTCACTGATGTACCGATTGTTCTTAAGATTACCCACAATTCGTAGCATGCGCAATTGCACCCCAGACCATAATTCCAGGTGTTCGTCCATTATGACTTTCAATAATGCACTCCGAAAGGTAGTGTTCACCGGCATAGCATCTAACACGAATGCGGCCATCATAGTACCAAAGATTAAAGTAGGATTCGCCAGAAAAAAACACTTGTTGCCAAACTGCACACTAGTCTCTTATGTTCATGAGCCATTGCAGCCACATGTGTTGATGGTTTTGCGTCAGGGGGATCCTGTATAAAGGACTTCTTGCATGCAGTCCACGGTGCAGCAGACTTCGACGAATTGATGAAGCAGACAGGGATACACATATAGCAGTGGACCAATGTGCTGCCAACTCTCTAGAGAAAGCTGTACGGTCCGTCAGCGCCATGCGGACCAGGTGTCTTAACGTTATGCGCTGACGTAACCTTTCAGCATACACTCCCAGACGTCCAAATTGTTGGTTCTCATCGGTCTACTGCTTCCAAACTCGCATCACTGTGCTGCTGTACCCTGCACACGAGCTACTATTGCACAATAGGAAAATCCCCCTTCATGAAGGCCGATGATTCTCCCCTGTTCAAACTGCGTAAGTTGCTGAAATGCTGAGGCATCGTGACATCTCGCTTAACGTTTACCACTAGTAGATAACCATAGACTATTTTCAGTGTTCTGCTACAGCCTTCTTATTATACTGTTTCAGCAGCAGTTCAGAGGGCACTGCTTAGCCCATGCATGCGTGGTGATTCTGAAATTTTAATCATTTGCATAACACACTATAATTTGCATTGGCTGAAATTTGCTGCTCGATCATGTCATTCCTTCATGGTGTTGCAATTTTTAGAAACATGAGTTTATTTGACACAAACATATAACTTATACTGATCGTTTTATCTGAGAGCGGTGTGTCATTGTAGTTAATTTTAATTTGCTGAAGTTAAGAAAAATATCAGGTCGTTGCATATCAAATGTCGGATTTCATGGTGGCTTCTGTGCTTCAGTACAGTTTCCACATTTAGTAGCAAGTACCCATAACAAAGTGGTACATTCCCAGAGATAAACCTATCAGCGACCAGCTGCCTGAAATTTTCATGTCTGCGATGATATTTAATAGCTTTTCAACCCAAGCAAAGATAGTCATGACTTCATACAAATTACATGTGATAATGCATTACGAGTTCAGGTTGAATTACACTGCATCCAACGCCTCTCGAAACATCAATAAGGTATTCAGTGTAGGCACCATAAACGAATGTACTGTCCAACGTTGGTTCTGAAAATTCGGGGCGGGAGTGACGGACCTGGCAAATGAGCCACGTTGCAGACCGCCCAACGTGTTGAATGACGTTGATCTGAAGCAATCTGTGGAAGAGGACCTGTCAAAAACTGTTCAGGACCTTGCAGGGGATCAGCGTCGACTGTCAGTAGACACCTTAGGACCATCGGCAAGGTGAAAAAGCAGAACAAATGGGTCCCACGTGAACTTACGGAAAACCAAAAAGAGCATCGGTTGGAGACGTGTATGGAATTGCTTTTGCGCCATGAAGAAGCGGGGATTCTTGATCGCATTGTCACCTGCGACGAGAAGTGGCTTCTATACGACAATAGGAAATGGTCAGCACAGTGGCTGGGTGCTTCACAAAGGCGTCCTTCTGCTGCATGACAACACGTGTCTGCACGTTGTACAAATGACTGTGCAGATGCTACGTGCTCTGGGCTACGAGGTGCTTCCACACCCCCTGTACTCTCCGGACCTCTCCCCTACCAACTACCATCTTTTCCAGAGCCTAGACAATTTTCTCCAGAGGAAAACATTCCTAACCCGAGCAGACATCGAAAACGCATTCCAGGAGTTTATTGAGTCCCGTGACCATGGATTCTATCGGAGAGGGCTCGAGAAGCTGTCAAATCGTTGGCACCAATGTTTGGATTGCAATGGGGGTTATTTCGAATAGCGCGTGTGAAGGTATCCTTTCTAGAGGGCCATTAAAGATGACCTCTGCAATCCGACATTTGATTATGCAACGACCTGATAAACAAACTCAACTGGATAGAAATTAGCAATAGAATAGATACTTTGAAAACAGTGCTTTTGAATAATGTTGCTTGTCCATTGAGGGAAGATGACATTAATGAAACATTAAAATGTGACAGGAGAATATTAAAGTAGAGATCATTTAATAATAATAATAAATAAATAAACACATCTGTTATTTTCTAGTCAACTGACCTTAATTTCTGTTAAACATCTGGCTTTGGAACATGTTCCAATCTACACACACAGGCCAATGAATTAGAAACCTTCGTTCAATATAGTATTGACCCTCCTTTGGCTGTAATTACAGAACATACGCGGTTTGGCATGGACTCTACAAGGTGTTGCAATGCAGGTAAGGTAATCGCAGACCATGCATTCGTCGGAGAGACCATCAGGTCCTGCAGAGTAGACGGAAGCAGATGCCTTCGATGAATGTCTCTTTCCAACATGTCCCAAACATTCTTGATCGGATTCAAATCCGGACTTTGCACTGGCCACGGCAGATGTTGCAACTCGGTGTTACGTTCAGAAAACCACTCCTGAACAATTCTTGCTTGATGGACAGTAGCATTGTCGTCCACGAAGAACCCGTCACCATTTGGGTACAAATGCACCATTGCAGGATGGACTCGATCTGCAACAATGTTCAGGTAGTCTTTGGCTTTCACTGTACTGTCAAGGAATATCAGGGGCCCATACCATGACACTCCTCCTGCAGCTTGAACTGTGTTCACAACACATGAGGGGTCCATCACTTCATGGCTGCCGCCAAATTCTCTGCCGGCCATCGGTGCAAAACAATGTGTAACGTGACTCGTCCTACCACATCACCTTTTTCCAGTCATCTACTGTCCAGTCACACTTTCTCTACACCACTGCAGGTGAACTTTCTAGTTTGTTGTTGACACCAGGGGCTTCCTCACAGGCATGCGACTTCCCATCCCTATTCGCTTCAACTCTCGGCGCATTGTTCTGGAAGAGATGGGTTGCGATGATCTTTCATTGAAGTCTACCGTCAGTTGCTCCACCTCTGACCTTCGGTTTTGCTGCACAATCCGTCTCAGACGACGTCGGTCCCTGTCTGTGTTGATTGTTTTTGATCCACAATTCTGCTGTTTCGACAACTCTTGTGGATTCTGTTTCCACGCATTGAACACCTTGGAGACCTGATCTTTTGAGATACCAGTCAGTTGTACTGTCCTGGAAATCATAGCTCCAGCTAGACAGGCTCCCAGAATAACTCCTTTTTGGAACTCGGACAGGTCTGCTGTTTTCCCCATTTTGCTCAACTTGAGCAGCTGCAGCTTGTTCCTACTCTGTACCTGCAGCTTGGAATGAGCATGTACCTCACATGTTTCCATTCATTTGCATACCACACTCGTTTCTGACCTGTGACCCAGCTTTACATATCGGTACAGTAATTCATCACGGGTTTCTAATTCATTGGCCAGTGTATATTTCGGATAAGCTTTAATTCGTCTTTCCTATCTCTTTCCTAGTGTTATTTGAAGCTTGGCAAGCATAATATCTCAAGAAAAATGTATTAAAGCTTATCTGACACATAGCAGATCAGAATAAGTTTCCAAGCTAGGTCATCAGAAATGTTCAACAGAAAATAAAGGCAGCAACAAATTGAACTTGGCCACTTAAGCATATTTTTTTTTTTAAATTCTTATCCAAATATTCACACAAATTTCTTATTTTAAATTTAGGCAGCAAATACAACTCCTATGTGGATAATCACAAATGGTACCAATGGCTCTGTTAGCAAGATGATCGGAGAAGCAGTTCGTCGAGAAGAGCAAGCACGTCAAGCACAGATCTGTCCACTTCATCCAGAGAGTACTGCTAACAACCCCAGACTCCCACAGTTAACCTTAATTGGTATTATCAATGAAGATAAAATTGGTTATGATGTTATCTTGGATGGCAAAGTAAGGTTTGAGATAAGATGCTGAAAATACTTCTCTTTTAAAAAAGATAATCGCATCTTAGATAGGAAAAAAAAAACTCTGGGTTAATCTTCAATATCCACACAATCGCAAACTGTTCGTTATATAACCCAACCTATTTGGTTACGGTGAGCAGTTGGTCACACAAATCTCAACAATTCAATTTGCGGATTCAGTCATCACGGGAATGTGTGGATAGTGAACATTAGCCAAATTCTGTAAAGAAAGTATGATAATATTCTATCTCTTACACGTGGTTGAAGATTATAATAAACTCATTCTTAAATGTTTATTGGCTTAAGAATATAACAAGATTACTTGATTATAACAAGAATGAGATTATAATAAACTCATTCTTAAATGTTCATTGGCAAAAATGGTGTAAAGTTTACAGATTTTGGTTTTGAGAGCATGTATAACGGTCGTAGAAATGAAAACTAAAATTTTTTAATTTATCCAGAGTGTATACAAGGAATTTAAAAATACTCTCCAAATGCGGTTAAGGCATTTATCCCACTGTGTAACAAGGCGTGTAATTCCTTTATGGAAGAAGTCTTTCGGTTGCATGTGGAACCATTCTAAAACCTCTTCCTTCATTTCATCGTCCGACTGAAACCTGCGGCCTTTCAGATGTTTCTTGAGATCCCCAAACACATGAAAGTCACATGGGGATAAGACAGGGCTGTAAGGTGAATGCTGCATTGCTTCCCAGTTGAACTTTTTGATGAGGTCTACCGTTGCTTTCGAGGTGTGAGGACTGCGTTGCCATTGAGAAGAAGTATTCCTTCTGTAAGAAGTCCAGGACGCTTGCATTTGATGGCTGCATGCAGTGCCTTCAATGTATCCCCATATCGTGCTGCATTAACTGTGGTGCCTTTTTCAAGAAAGTCCAGTAAAATTGGGCCTTTGCGATCAAAAAACGTAGTCAACATCACCTTCTCCATGCTGTTTACAATTGCTTTTGATTTTTTCGCGATTTGACTTTGATTTTTTGCGTTTGCTTGTTTGGACAAAGCGATCACTCACAGAGCTTTGAAACGTAAGCTATCGTTCTTTCTCACGTGATGCAACACTTGCAACCTATTGTTCAATTTGCAGGTGGGGTTTCGCAGTTGTTGAAAACAAAAACTTACGATCCTACACGTCATCTTTTATTTTTTCCCCACACAAATTTATGTTTTCATTTGTACGACCCTTACAATATGCCAAATGTCGAAAACTGCAAATAACTCTCTGTATTCACTTTAGAGTTATTGAAGATTTTTGAGGAGGGTGGGGAAATACTTGAAAAAATTCCTGTTTTTGTTTTCGTTCTTGTGCAACCATGCAAAAAATAGAAAATCATGTATATCTTTCAAATGTATGCAAAATCAAAAATGCAATGCATGTGCTTATAAATGTTTTAACTGACTGTTTTCATTGCTTCCTTCTATGGCAACTGGGAAAGACTCTATAAAAATCATCGTTGTAAAGGATTATTGGTAAAACCACTGTTTGCTGACTAATGTTGTTTTAATGACAAGTTCTTTTGAGAAAAATCTCGAAAAAGTCCATTTTTTCGAATGTAGCTTTTATAAAATCAAAAAATGTCTTATTCTTTTGTTTCTCATTATCTCCGATTGAATGATATCACGTGTCGTATGTCGTCATTTGAAAAATTTTTAATAGGTGGCTAATAGTCAAGCAATGTTAGGCCAATTTATAAAGATAATTTTATCAGTTCAAGTTAAGCTCAAGAAAATCTCTTTCGAATAGCCAAAACCGAATTTGAAAATGTTAAACTGTTCCTGGTCAGTGCTTCTCATTGTCGTTCAGTTGATTATCAATAAAATAATAATTAGTTATTTGGTTAGGTTAGGTTAATAATGAATTTTACTCGTTTCTTGAGAAAAAACTCAAAAGAATTGCTTTTCAGAACGTGAGATTTCTAAACTCGAAAAGAGTGCCATATTCTTCTGTTTCTCGTCTTTCCATGCCATCCAGGGGGTGGGTTCCAACTGCTTAAATGTCCACAATACTCTATTGAACCATCATGAGAGCTGTGAAATTACAGAAAACATATCAGAAATGAATTATAAAGGAAGCCTTTTTATTAAAAATAAAATCTGTGTAGTTCAGATCGAGCATCATAGACTTGAGCAGTGATTGGAAGATTATGTAATTACTTGATATGTATGCAAATTTTTTTAAATTTTATACTGTAACCTTTGTCCCTGGGGGTGGCCGTGGCCTGGTTGTCTCGTCGGTTGGCTTGCCAATCGATGGAGTTCAGCAACTTCAGGCGCGGCCAGCTGCTATTTAGGTGACGGCCAGGGCTTGAGGGCCACCGCTGGTGGGACAGCTATTTGGGGCGCGGCTGTTGGGGGACTTTGGTCTGACCCATTTGCCGATTGACCATAGCTGGTTTTCCAGCGGTTGGTACAGCCTCTGGCTCGTTTATCCCCAGCAGCTCTTCCATCATGAAACCCCCCGTGCTTCGGAGGGCACGTTAAGCCGTCGGTCCCGGCTGCTACTGTCATCTCGTAGCAGTCGTTATTTAATGGGATGGCGGAAAACTCCCTCGTAGGAGTAGGTAAGTACCCTCTGTGCTAGATAAGATAAGAAGATAACCTTTGTCCCTAATTGTCCTGTCACATCGCACCACAACTCGCCTCACGCATTGGGTGCTAATGTGAACTTAGTCTCAAAATAATTGAAGCTCCACCCCTCTTGCTTAAAATATCAGTGACAAAGGTCGGGTTCTTAAAAAAGGTGGCAGGTTGTGTCTTATCTATTCTAATAAGTTAGGCAAATTCAAGAATCAAATAAATAAAGTTTTTATTCAAAGTCAAATAAATACCATTGAGATACAAAAAGAAATCTTAATTCAAAGTCTATGAAAGAAAGGACAGATCTTAATGCAAAAGAAGAAAATTAATTCTAAAATCCCCCAGTTACTTAAATCTAAGATAAAGCGCAAAAATTCAATAAATGGAAAATGCATATATATCGATAATAATTCTAGTTCCTTCAACCACCCTGAGAATGGCTAAATCTTTAAAGGCTCAATTTTAAGATATCTCACTTAAATTACTCATTAATCACCATAAGAGTCATTACCATTTGTGAATCTTCATAATCAAATGTTTCACTTTACTCGCAGTTAGGTAGTATCAGATTAACCATAGACTCGCTATCACTTGTATTCCACTTTTTTGGCACTTAACACATTTAATAAACAGGCCATTAGATTTCACTAATCACATATCACTTACCACTTTGAAGCACAAAATACATACGTTGGAAGGATCCGGATCAATCAGTGAGTGAGTCCTCTGGATGGCTCAAACTGTCCCCACCAAGTTTGACGGAAATTTCCAAGTATGAAGTTGTCTTCTTATCTCAATATTATGCATCAGCCACACTGAATGCTCACAACAGGTATCTCCTTAGATTTGCCACATATTGATGAATGTTGACATCTTACATCCAATGATGATTCCACTATTCATAGATCCTTATATAGTGGGTTGAGTGGGATGTAAAGAGTGCCGTGCTCTACTTGGCCTATGTTGGCCAGGTCAACAGCGGCACATGACACCCCCCCCCCTCAATGATTCATCCACTCTAAAAGGACTATATGATTGTCCATCTATTTACATCCATGTGATGAGCCTGCATGATCTGCTTTGGAAGGAGAAGCCACCAGATTGATCAACATGCTGCGGGAGTTTCGCAGCAGCCTTTCACAT
>JAHWFO010090254.1:240890-272095 GCA_023313115.1 Rhysida immarginata | reverse complement strand
CCCCCCCCCCCCTCCAAAGTGTCAAGAGCATAGAGCGCTCAGCCTTGCTCCGACTATCACCTCGGCAGAACTCATGTGATTCATGTTTTGGCTTTCGTTTAAATAGAAAAGCCGTTTCCGGTCTTCACATTTTACAATAATCCTACAAGAAAAATTGAAGAAAACATCATCATTTCAATTCTCACTTATAATTCATATTACAAACATCCTCCAATTAATTTAATGCTTCTATATATCAATAAATTAAAAGACCAACTTCAAGCATATTCTAATACAATTCAAATGACAGCCTCATCCTGTCACAACGCCTCCCCTCCTGTTGATTCACAATTGTATACCCGTGACTTTTATCCTAATTCTGTCAGTACTGTGAATTCGTATCACAAAGATTCTTACAAATTTGCATTCCCACTGCTAAATTGAATAATGTACATTATTATTTTAATGACCCAGTCTCTCCCAAACTGATTTTACAATTCAACACGTGAAAACATCACAATACCTTTGTTTTAAGTGTCCTTTTAAAAATGGATGCAATCATACGTAAACACATTTATTTGCTGAATTTTGATAAAAATACATTCTCAATTTTTGTAAAATATTTTGGATGCATAATTTTTTGAATGTACATGGGACTCCTTGCTTAGAACATTTCTCATTAGTGTCATTTGAATTCTGGTTACAAATAGTCATAGTCCAGTTTTTCTCATTTTCATCCAAGAATATTATTGCTCTCATCACAACTTACCCTTAAAATAAATTGGGATTAAGTTTTTTATTTATGCCAAAGAAATTCAGATATATTTAGACTCTCTTAAAAATTTTGGCCTAATCAAAGAATATAGGTTAAAAAAAAATGTCATGACAGATTACTTTGTCTTGTTGTCCTGAGAATAATTTTAATCATGGCCCTTACTAAATTTACATATGTTTTTTTGATATATAGATTTTCTTTTTTCTTTCTCAAGGGCACAACAATTGATTTGCTGGTTCCTGGTAATATTCCTGAAAATAAATTTGAATTGAATTCTGATCTTACACATTTCATAATTGTCAAGGATGATAGCTTTGATGGCAGTAGTGCCATAACGTTCACTGTCCATTTATCTAATTATTTAATCAACAGTATTGTTTCTGGTAAAGAAATAGATATTAAATATTTTTAATGCATTTTCCAAAAAAATGCTTCTTTTTTAAAAAAATAAATTAATGTACAGGGTGATTCGAAGTTCCGTATCCTATTTCAAAGTTCTCTAATTATTCAACTACTGACGTAGTGTTATTAGAGAAATTGATACAATCGATATGTCGATTTAATGTGGATGATCTCATTTGATAAATCATCTCAAGTATGATATAGAATCGAGGTAATCGATTCTTTTGAAGTCAATTAACCAATGTTAGGAGGCCATTGAGTCTCATTATTAAGCTACTGCTCGTGGTTGTGAAAATGAAGTTGGAGATCTGGGTGCAACTTGAAGTTGTATTATGCTATGGTGCCTGATCGAGAAACAAGTTCTAATAAAATTAAACCTCTTTCTATTTGGAATGGCTATATAGGTATTTTTCCAAATTTATTCCAATTGGCTCTGAAATATTTAACAGTTTTAACAATATCAGTGCCAGCAGAGACTTTTTCAAAAAAATTGGAGCCATCATTTCTGAAAAAAGCAACACAATCAAACAAGCCCATTTGTTGTTTTAGCAGACTGTTCCAGACAATTTGCAGTGAAAAGTAGCTTTCTTGGGCATAGAAATGAAACAAATAAGAGTACAGCAAAATCCTGTTACAACATACCTCACTTCAACGTACATTTCAGAATAATGCACAAATTTAATCCCCAGCCGAAATCTAGATATTTTAATGCTAAAAAGTTTCAGAATAACGTACCTAACTTTAACATACACCTTGGAATAATATATGTTCCCTTGGTTAAATTATCACTTCAATACAACGTACATCATTTGAATGTCTTGCTCTGAATGGTCAATACAGCCCATGCAAAAGTTGAAACGGGCAATGCATCAAAAGGAAACGATACGCCGTCACTTAAGCAGAATTCACATTTCATTGGTTGGTCAGTGTAGCATATATAAACCCGAAAATCGCTAATTAAGTAAATGTGCATGTAACAGGCTGATTAGCGACCAGGAAAACCGGGAAAGGTCAGGATATTTTTTGTAACCGGGAAAAGTCAGGGAATTTTACAAAAAAATCAGAATTTTTAAAAAATTAACCAATGTAATACTACATGTATGCTATATTTGTATTGAATAAAATAAAATGCTACACTTGATGTATTCTTATGTTTTTTCTATGCATATATGCATTGTTCAAAACCCCCCCCCCCCCCCCCCACCCCAAGTTTCAGAATAACGTACACCTCGGAATAACATCAAATTTCCAGTTCCCTTGAAGTACATTGTAATGGATTTTACTGTACTGACTTGAAAACTACTTTTATTTCTCCGTATTCTTCTAGTACATTGAGGCACTTGGCCCATATACAGGGTGGTTATAATTAAAGTGACACCATTTAGACCCTTCTAGCGGCCGTTCTGGTAATCAGATTTTGACGAAACATGAGATATATGTTATACAGACAATGGGGGAGAGATTTTTGCAATAAAAAAAATTAGTTCACATTTTGACTGCTATGTCAAAATATGGTGCTGGTCATGTAAGAAACTATCTGAGAATTTTTACTCAATCAGAGACGTTATGCAAATGAGATGTAAAATTAGAAAAGCTTTAAAATGACATTGAAATTAAATGTAAAGTCATTCTTCACGATGCCTTTAGCTAAAAAGGACCGAGCTTTATTGGTCAAGTTGTTTACCAGAACTGCAATAATGCTTCTGCTGCATTAAGAGAATATCGACAAAATGGGCCTATGTCCATTAATGGTTTAAAAAAGATGATTAAGAAATTTGAAGAAACTGGTGAGTTGGGTGTGCTGCCAGGGTGTGCAGTCGATATTGATTTCCAGGAACCTAGTTTAATGGAACCATGATATTTCATTGTAACTTTCAGTATTAAAATATGGCATGTAATAAATCAAACTACTTGGAATGATGTGTAATTAATGAATATAACGTAAAATTAATGATAGTCGAGATTGGTTTCGCGGCAAATGAGACTGTGGAAGATGCTGCTGCTCCTGCTGTAGTGGAGAGTGCTTCAAGTTCCCAATATTCTTCAGCAAGTGCTCGAGCCGTATCACGTGATTTGTCTATTCCGTGGTCTATGGTACAAAAAGCTTTGTGTTCCATTTTAATGTGGTATCCATACAAGATTCAGGTGGTTCAAAAGTTGCTTCATAAAGATCCAGAAAAATGCACTGAATTTGCTTGCCAGTTTCTGGCTAGAATAGCTGTCGATAAGCTCAAAACTGTCGCAACTGGGGTACTGAAAAGCCGATGGTTGTGCATGAAAAGCTTTTGCACTCTGATTACATGAGTGTATGGTGTGGATTCACTTCACATTTCAATCTACGCCCCTTTTTCTTTGAAGAGAACACTCTTCAAGGCACTAAAAGATGTTCAATCACCGGTGCTTGTTACTGCAAACTTCTGCAGCAGAAAGTCATTCCTGCTTTACAAGAAAGACAATGTTTAGACACTACTGTCTTTATGCAAGATGGTGCAACACCCCACATTGCACAACAAGTGAAGGAACTGCTTCGTGCTCATTTTGGAGATGATCGGGTGATTTCGAGAACTTTTCCAACTGCATGGCCTCCTCATTCACCAGACTTAAATCCTTGTGACTTCTGGTTGTGGAGATATTTGAAAGATAATGTCTATGGAGGAAGAATATGGACTATCCCTGAATTGAAAGCAAGCATAACACCCATATCAATGCGATTCCTCAGGAAAACCCTTCGCTCTACTGTGGAACATGCAGTAATGCGCTTTGGGCATGTCATTGACACAAATGGAATGCACATTGAACAAATGCTCTGATTTTATAAATTTCTCTGCTTCTAACTTGTTTTTGTTATCATTCATGCGCCATATTTTGACGTAGTGGTCAAAATGTGAACTAATTTTTTTATTGCAAAATTCTCTTCCCCATGGTCTGTACAACATATATCTCAAGTTTCATCAAAATCTGATTACCAGAACGGCTGCTAGAAGGGTCTAAATGGTCTGTATTTATTTACAAGCCCCTCAAAACCAGCAACATAAAATTGGCCTGAAATCTGGCCAGAATTGTCTTCTCTAGGACTTAGCGATAGACGGAAGCAAGTTATGTGTGTGTTATGTTACAGTGGTTAATAAAACCCTTTATTTCACTGTTGCGTGTGAATAATTTTTAATTTAAATTGAGTTTTCACTTATATTGAATACATCACTTGCTCATGATACATTGAGATCGATTTCTATTGTGATTCGATTCAAAACCAATGACACTCTACTGACGGGAGCTGAATGATCTGCCTGCTATTGAAAAGAGGGGATTGTCAAGTTGTTGAAGTTACTGGCAGAGATCTGCCCGGTCTCGGTTGTTTTCAATATGGCGACCCAGCAACAAAGCTTTTTGCATCCTCCAGTTCAACAAAGGTGAGTCAAAAATAATCATTCAGCACAAATTTCTTATAAGATTCAGAATGAAAAGCCCCTATTGTTAAGAGCACTAAAAATGGGATCTAACATTCCAAGAAACAGGTTATTTGTGTAAGCGGAAGTTCACCAGTTGACCTCGTACCTCTGATGAAAACATTGAGCTTTTTTGATGGAGTTTCCTTTGCAATCCAAGGAAGTCTACAAATCGTTTCGAAACTTGATATGATGAATATTTTATACAGTACCATACTTCTGTATGTTTGTTTATTTTAATATAAATATGGCATTTTAAAATTGGTACTGACTTTTAAATCGCCCTGTATTTATATGTAATTTAAATAACTATGTAAAGAAAAAATAAAAAGAAATAATATTATCATTTAACTATTTAAAGTTTATTAATTTTAAATTTGTATTTCAGCAACAACAAGTGATAATACTGCTCTGCATAGAACAGAGATTCCAGTTATAGGACTATTTATTCATGGTGGATTTAATTGTCTGAAGCTTGTTGATGATCTTTTGAAAACTGAGATTCCTGTATTAATTTTGAAAGACAGTGGTGGTGCAGCTGATCTTGTTAGCTTTGCCTATGAAGAGATGAAAGAAAAGTTAGAAATTCCATTTCTTTACACATAAAGTAATAACTGATACACAATACAAATTATATATTTAATATAATAAAACTTGATAAGTATATGAATTAAGTAGGACTGAGATATTGAACTATACAAAATTCCTCTATCCAAATGGTAGATTTGCCAGATACTGTGGGCTATGATTGACCCAACAAACAACAAGAAAACACAATTCCACACAAAGTTTTTAATGACACGTATGCACATTTTGGCAGCCAAGCAACCTTCTTCAGTATGACACAATGTGGATCCCCCCCTGTAGATGATAATCAAGCACCAATTATAGTTAATAATATTAGTCGTGGAAGTGGTCAAGTTATCATAAATAGATCCAGTGTTACCTTAATCCTGGAAGAAAGCACATTGGTTGAAAGAGGCCTTAAATATGCAGTGGAAGATTTCAAAAATGACCTCTTATCGATCTCATCCATCCACAATATCACCCTAACCTAGACTCCCCAAAAAAAAGTGTGAAGTTAAAAATTTCTTCAAAAATCAACTTATTTAATAAATTTATATATTAAAAAATGCAGATAGCTGCAGAGTTAATAAAAGGGTTGAAACTTCCAGAGGGTAACCAAACGGTTAAAGGAAAAGGACGTTTATTTCCTTAAAGATGACAAATCAAATCATATAGTATTAGTGGACAAATCAGACTATATGAATATTGTGCAAATGTTACTGTTTGAGGGCCCATACAGGGTCGGAACACATTAATATGACCACCTGCTAGTATCCAGAATATCCACCTTTGGCAGCAAACACAGCAGCTAGTCGACGTGGCAGAGAGTCAGTAAGTCCTCGGAAGGTGCTTGCAGGTATCTGGGACCATTCGGCAATCGGTGCATTACGTAATTCCATCACCGTGCGTGGCGAAGGGTCCAGCTTGCGGACATGGCGACCGAAGTGGTCCCACAAATGTTCAATGAGGTTGAGGTCTTGGGAGTTTGGTGGCCATGGGAGTAGCTTGAATTCATCCTCATGCTCCTCTAACCAGTCGTGGACAATTTTGGCAGTATGGCAGGGAGCATTGTCCTGTTGAAAGGTGCCATCACCCTGAGGAAACATTGTCGACATGAAGGGGTGTATCTGGTCTGCGACGATCGTCAGGTAACGAACAGCATTCAGTTTACCCTCCAGCGGTATCGGTGGACTCAGACCATACCACAAAAACATCCCCCAAACAGTCACACCTCCCTCACTAGCCTGTCGTCTGCCAACGATGGTGTCGGGATGCCTGTTCTCAGATGCTTCCCAGCGAATTCTCTATCGTCTGTCCACTCTGTTCACCAGAAACTGCGACTCGTCAGAGAAAGCAACCATTTGCCACTCGGCCGAGGTCCAATGGCGATAGTCCATTGCGAATTGGAGGCGTTTTCGGCGATGCACAGGCGTCAACATGAGTGCTGTTACCATACGCCTGCTCCGGAGCCCCAACCTCAAGAGGGATCGCTGCACTGTCTTGGTGCTAACACACCTAGTGTCCCCACTGTTCATTTGCTGTGTCAGTTGCTCAACAGTGGCACGCCGATTGGTCTTGGCCAGGCGTCATAACCGACACTCGCCTCTAGGATCGATGGCCCATGGGGCCCCACAGTTACCTCTTCGGTTGCTCGAAACTGTCTGGTTCGTCCAGTCATGGTACACCTTCACAACGGCAGCCCTAGAGCAGTTCACAAAGGTGGCCGTTTCTGAAATGCTGCCCCCCTTGGCCCGATAGCCAATGATCATCCCCTTTTGGAGATCCTACAGGTCACTTGCTCTGCCCATGACAGCGACAGTTGCTGTGTTAACGGATGCTACTATACATCTGCTGTTGTCAGCTTTTCATGATATGCAATGATTTTTCATCTGCATACCATGGGACGTTCCAACATGTTCGAGGAGAGGTGGTCATATTAACGTGTCCCGACCCTGTATATAGAACTATATAAGAGCCCTCTGAATAATCTAATCGCAAAAACTAAAGAGTGCATAAAACACTGAGCCACATCAGTTTAGTGTCCAAAAATCCAGTCTTATCTCGCATTTACTGCCTTCCTAAAACCCATAAGGAAGGTAATAAATGGAGGCCTAGAGTAGACAACATTGACTTGGTAATCAATGGAGGTCAAGAGTCGACAACATTGACTCGCCGACACACCTAATATCCAAATATGTGCTCCAAAATTTTCTAATGAAATTAAACTTATCAGGACATGATTTTTCCATTAAAAACAGTACAGAACTGTGCCAAGAACTTTCCAACTACGAAGTATTAGATGATATTAATATCATTTGATATTGAATCTTTATTTCCAAATATTCCGCTTAATGAAGCTATTAACGTGTTGGAAGATATTTTGTATGAGAATGATTTTACCTTGGGCGTTGTCCATGAGGTCATGCTAGTCATGAAGCTCGTAGTCTATAATAATATTTTCACCTTCAATAATAGATGGTAACAGAAATTGAAAGTAATGGTAGTTTGCCGTACCTGGACATAATGACGACAAGAACTAACAGCCAAATATGTTTTGATATACAACGGTACTGGAAAAACAACTTTGCCCCCAACTTCTTAAAAAGTGATTCTAACCATTGTCAACCCCAAAAACTGGCAGCGTTCAGCACATGATATGGAGGGCCCACAAAATGCTGATGGTGGAAGAAAACAGAATGAGAGAGCTCAAACTAAATTAAAATAGACATGAAAAAACTGCTATCAAGAGAGAATCATTGACGGAATCTCCATAAAAGTCAAACAACGGCTGGACATAAGAGAACACCACCACGCTACGTAAAGGGAAACAGTTAGAAAACTTCATGATACTCCCATACAACATACAACTAAACAAAGTATTAGAAAAAGACTAAAGAATATGGACTCACAGTAACTTACAAAAGTGAGAAAACATCAAAAAATTAGTAGGAGGCCCAAAAGACAAGATAGCAACTGAAAAGCAAGTGTTTACAAGTTACCTTGCGGCTCATATGAAAAAGTCTACTATGGCCAGAAGAGTCGCAAGGAGGGACATAAAGAGAGAATCTATGAGCACCTTGCCTGTGTGAGAAATGGTAAACTCGCGGTATCCAGATTTGCTGACCACATCCATGATTTGAGGCGTACATTTGAGCAAAAAGATTTCCAAGTACTTCACAGTACAAAGAACCCGAGACTATTGAAGAAGAACACTCCAAATTGCTCAACAGTGATGCAGGCCCTTTGTGGCAAAACACCTGACAAGTAACAAACTGTACCCATTGGCTACTATAGCAGACACCTAGAAAAAAGGAGTTGGTAGTAATATTAGCTGATTAGCCCCCTCTAGAAGTGGTTAATTTCTCTGATTTGACATTTGTTGTAAACTTGTACTATAAAAGCTGTATAAAATCCTAGTTCTTCATCAGAATAGGTTTCGCTCTATCAAACTTGTATCACGCTGAAAAAGGTGGCGTAGCCGTTGTGTGGATTGTGTTGTCTTGTTATTTGTTGGGTCCTATATCCAGCCAAAGAAAGAAGTAAATTTATGTTTGTATGCATATTTAAGCTCATACAGGAATTGGATAAAATCATGGATACGTTCCGTCACATCCATTAACAAACCTCCAGTGTGTATCAACTGATATAAACAGAAGAGCAATTGAATTAATTGAATTAGAGACAACTGGCATTATGAAAATGTGGCAGCACTGGTAATGGAAACGGAATGACGTAAGCAGTGATCCAACAATTTAAGGAGTGATGCGACAGGAATTGGTAATAGTCAGTTTCAGTATGGGTAAGATGAAAGTTATGCTATGTTCCATCGAGTCGTGGTCGACTCCTGGTGACACCATGGACATAGACCCTCCGTTTTTGTCTATTCTGAACTAGGTCTCAGCTCCTTCAGCGGCAGGCTTGTAGCTTCTAAGATGCCCTTCATCCATCTGGTTCTTTGTCTTCCTTTTCTTCTGCTTCCTGCAGTCTTGCCCAACTTAATTGCCTTTTCTAAGCCATTATTTCTTCTCAATACATGCTTCGAGTGAGCATGCAGGGTTTATTTCCTCAATAACGGACTTATTCGTTTTCTTTGCAGTCCAAGGTATCCTGAGAAGCCTCCTCCACACCCAAAGCTCAAAAGAATCAATCTTTTTCCTTTCTCTCTTTTTAACTGTCCAACTTTCACATCCATACAAAACCACAGGAAAGACCATTGCCTTCACAATTCTTATATTGGTTGCAAGAGAGATGTCTCTGCTCCTCAGAACTTTGTTCAGACCCATCATTCCTTTTCTTCCTAAAGAATTCTTCTCCTTATTTCATTTGTGCATTGTCCATCATTGTCAATTTTTGAGCCCAGAAAGACAAAACTGTCTACAATCTCTAAATCTTGTCCATCAATTTGGAATTTGGTAGTTCCACCAGTCATCATTACCTTAGTCTTCCTTAAATTGAGCAGTAGTCCGCACTTTTCACTCTTCTCCCTGACTCTTCGAATTAAATCCTTCAGATCCTCTTCATTCCCTGCCAGGAGAGTTGTGTCATCTGCATACCTTAGATTGTTGATATTTCTTCCTCCTATCTTGATTCCATCTTGCATCTCCTCTAAGTCAGCCATTCGCATGATATACTCGCTATAAAAGTTGAAAAGAAAAGGAGAATGTACACAGCCCTGCCTTACTCTCTTCTCAATTCTAAAACTTTCTGTTTCACCAAAGGCAGTTCTGACAGTAGCTTCCTGGTCCTCGTAAAGATGAAAGATCTAAGCGCATTTGATGTGGGGAAATTGGCAGAACTTAACTATTACCAATTCCTGTTGCTCAGAAGTCATGCAGGCACTAGGTTGTTCACCATGCATCATTGTTTATGTAAAGTCATAAACGCTAGTCTAATGCTTGTAATATCATAGATTGAATGAGCAGGCCTGTAGTTTCAGAGGGCCGTGCTTTAACACTCTTCTGTCTGTCATTTTCGAAGGCCAGCCTGAGTATTTTCCTGCTGGGTAATGCTGGAGGATTGCCATTTGAATGACATCACCAACTGTTGACTTTAGATGGCCTGGATGAGTAGCGGTGACACGTATTGACATACCGGCTATGTGACAGCCTCTTTCAAAATCGCTCAATTCCTGTCGTGATGTCATGGTGCCTCTATTCGACTTCTAGGAAACAAAGTCGCTCATTCCACTAATGATAAGGGTTGTCCAGACAATTATTGGTAGGACAAATCTATAAGGTTGTCGTTCTCTGTACTGTACTTATAAACGAAATAAAGAGAGGCCTTACATTGCAACATTTTGTCGAAACTAGTCAGATGATTTTCGACAAAATATTGTACTGTAAGACCTCTCTTTATTTGGTAATTATTGGTAGATAATGTATAGACAACATGATTGGCCTCATTATTGAGAAATTTAAAATCTATTTCGATAATTTAAATTGACATTACTAAAAGTTTTCTATTGGTTAATGTTTTTTTGTGTGAAATAATAGTAGACTTCAAAAAACTCAACTATAGGTATATACAGTCAGCTCAGTTCAAAAATCATCTCATGTATACATAGTGCAGAGGTTGAGTCAAAAGTAGTGGCCGATCACCGTGCAAACCTTTAAATGGGCACCAGACAGGAACCATTCATTGCTAATCTTCAAAGTAGAGTCTATCATGCTCGATGGTCTTCATTCAACGATCAGCCAGTTGGCAGATGCCCTCGAGAAATCCACTCCTCCGGTTTCTGGGTGAAAAGTCCTTCATTCACTGACATTGGCGAAGCGCCGTCCACGCAGGAAATGCGCCATGGATCAGAAAAGATGGTAGTCGGAAGGTGCCAGGTCGGGGCTGTAAGCTGGATGTGGCAGAACCTCGATTTTTTCCAGCAGTTGATGACACACCTTCACCTGTTGACCTTGACCCGTTGACCTTCACCTTGATGGCACAACTCGGCAGCTCCTGTTGACCTTTCCCATGGTGTGCAGATGTCGACCCACATTTGATTGTGATGTCCCGATGTCCGCTGCTAGTCCACGGGTGGTGCTGCCTGGGTTGGCTTCCACTTGTTGTCGTAGGGCTGCATCATCCACTTCTTTGGGTCTTCCACTCCTTGGCGCATCTTCCAGGCCCATGTCTCCAGACGAAAATCAGGAGAACCACAGTCGTGCTGTCCATTCATTGGTCACACCCTGACCTTCCACCTTGCAAATTTCGGTGGCTGCTGCTTGCGCACTGATCCCCTTTTTCCAGTAGTGACAAAGGAGCCTGTGTATCACCAATTTTTCTTCTATGTTTTTACACTGGCTGACGCAGGTGGCACAATGTCTATGGCTCACTGATGTTTCTTCCCGCTCTTTTCTCTCAATAAACTGCAATCTATATACCCTTGTGGTAAATGGTCTTCACCCAGAATTCGTCAAACTCTACCCCCCCCCCCCCACCTCCCGAGTCGGCCACTACTTTTGACTCAACCTCTGTATACATCATTCATTATGTTCAAGAATCTGAATTGCCCATATATTGTGTAGGGGATTTTTGATTAATGTTCAATGAAGCATGCTTCCTCTTCACCCACCTGATGGGAAAGTATAGTGCTGTTTATTTAGTTATTTGGTTAACTAATTTATAAATTTATTAATAATTTGGGTCACAACTTATTAAAATTAAAACAAAGTAAACTTAGCAATGTTTAACAATTGAAATTGGAAATTTAACTGGACACGTCCAGATTTGCTTTCGTTGGACAGAGTATAAACAACACATCTTAGAAAGAAGGCCTGTGCACGGAAACGTCATACATTGTTACATCATCTTAAAAATTCAGTGTTATTCGTATTTCTATCAGTAATAAGCCCTAAATTCTGACTTTTTATGATGATGTAACAATGTATGACAATTCTGTGCAAAGGCTTTCTTTCTTGGAGGTGTTGGTATAGCTGATTTTGAGCACCACCAGAACGACGTAACAATGTTTTATCTTTTCCATGTTCAGGCCTGGTAGTTTCTAGAAGGCTGTGCTTCTATTGCAATCAAATGCACTAGGTAGCCATGCCAAAAAAAAAAAAAAAACAGATTGAAATTGTACAAATTGATAATGACATCAATAGAAACTACTTGAACTAAAAGAACTGTAATGTGAAATGCTTGAAATTGTACATAATGAAATATTTTTTGAACAGATTTAATGTTTTTTTAGTAGTTATATGAATATATTATCCTTAAAATTATAAAAGATTATGGTTTCGGAAAGTGTATTGAATTGCCTGGAAAAGTTTTGGAAAACTCATGAAATTTTATCTTTGATGAAGTGTACGAAATCTGTATTAATGAAGTAGATTTATTTAAAATACTTATTTATTTTCAAATTAAAAATATATTAACACATAAAACCAATAAAAAATATATTAACACATCATCAATACAGTTTTTTTTTTCTCCGTTTGCAATTCCATATATTAGGAATCGAGGAGAATGGGATCCAGAATATGTTGAAGTATTTGTAAAGGCAGAACTGTCACAAAAAATTGCCACAGAGTTTCCAAAGCATAGAGAAAATACACTTGCTAGAAATAGATTTAGAGAAAGAGTTTTAGACTGTATTCGCCATTCCGAGCAGGTAGGTTGCTGAAATAAATATTTTACATTTTTCCTCTTTATTTAAAAGTATTTATTTAAACTGAGTGGCCAAAAGTCATGGGAAAGCAGTGGATGTGATGTTAATAGCGAACCTCTCCTCAAAACTGCAGTAGCATGCCGAGGCATGGATTCTGCGAGGTGTTAGAATCATTCTGGAGCAATATTGACCCACACATAACTAAATACAGCCCATAACTGAACCACACGCTTGCCTGACAACCTTGTTGACACCTAGGATCCATAGCTTCATGGGATATACGCCACACTCTCACGCGTCCATCAGCTCGATACAGCTGAAAATAGGATTCATCTGACCATTCTACATGCCACCACTGTTCCATGGTCCAGTGACAATGTTTGCAGGCCCATGCCAGTCGTTGAGCTCTGTGTTGAGATGTCGGTTGTCAGCTGCTAATGTCTCCATACAGTCCTGGTAGAAATGGGTTCCTGATGCCGCACATTCAAATCAGCAGTAATCTGACTCACAGTAGCCTGTCAATCACCCTGTATGGGTCTGCGAGGTGTCAAACGCCCGGCCGTTTGTGTGTGGAAACAATGTCTTTGCGATATTGAAGATCCACCCTAGACACTGTTACCTCAGAAACATGAACTCTTGCGTAATCTCCAATATGCTAAGAACCCATGCATCTTGCATCAATTATCATCCCACGTTCAAAGTCTGTTAATTTGCGGCATCTTATCATATTCACTATACATCTGTCTGTAACAGACTGCTCAGATATCATAACATACACATCTTCAAATGGGACAACCTTTCCGGCGACTTTTGGCCACTCAGTTTATATTTGTTTGTACTGAACTGAACTTTTAAAAAATAAAAGTAATTGTCTGCTCAAAGAAAAAATGGCAGGCATGTTTTAAGCTAGGGCTGCCATGTTGAAACTGAAGCTGCACTTTAACATTAGACAATCAATATGAAAAAGAAAAGGGAAAAATTCCACATTCTGAGTTCGAACCAGGGATCGTGATTATCTAGTTTGTCACCTGTACCAACAGGGCCATCGCAGACATCATGGCTGTTTGCAAGTTCCCTAAAGACTGCAAAGCAAGCACCTAGCTTGTAAGTCAGAAATTCCTCTTTTCTGAAACATCAGTAAGCTGAAAAAATTGTGCATAAAAATGATAGTTGAAGTTCACATTCTTGATCCACTAACAAGGTGTAAATTTAGAAAGTAATTACTGATTGTTGAATGATATTTTCTCTTATCACACTATTAATATTCAGGGTTATCCAAAAGGGAAGAAAAACTTTATAACTCAATAATTCACACACAAATGCAGATAAAAGATTCTGTTAGAACAGAAATGATTGAAATGGAGTTAGATTTTTTCTGATATTTTTACTGATGCTTTCTTGCAGAGAATTTATTTAAAAATTATTAAATTGTAAATGTTTACAACCGTTATGAACCCTCTCCCGATGAAGCCATTAGGTAACTCGGATGTCAGACTTAATGCCACAAGACAAAATGTAATCACTCAGATAAAAAGCCACACAGTTTCAGGATCTTGTATTATAAAAAAAATCAATAAATATAAATGAGGCAGGTCTACATTTTAACAAAGATTCATTTATGCCCTGAATTTTTGCAATGCTTCTTTAATGAGCAATACATTTCAATCTTTATTGTTATAGATTATTATCTTAAAATCTTATATTAAAGTTTTTATGGATTTTATTAAATATTAAAACGAAGGCTTGGACTTAAGGTGGAAAATATACAATTAAAAACACTAATGTGAAAGACTAACGTGTATGGTCATGCACAGTACTACAGTCATAAGAACTAAGCTTTTTTTTTTTTTTTTTTTTTAACCATTCAGCTCTTTAGAACAAAGCGTAATACCAGAAGTAATTTGTTTAAAACTTTCAGGTAGTCATAATAAATTAGCCATTCAATTCACATTAAGGAAAGAGATCATAATTAAATGGATGCTAAAATGTGTAACCTTCAGAAGCTAGCCAAGATGTAACGTGTACTTTTTATGGCTTATGTTTACTGGAGTTAAATGTTCTCATCAGGTGTCTAAATTATGTGCCTATAAACTACTCTTATTGGCCTACCACTCACTATACTCTGTCCAACGAAAGTTGGAGTGGGGTGTCCAGTTAAACTTCCTATTTCACTTGTTAGACATTGTTGATTCTACTTTGGCAACAATGTCTAACAATTGAAATAGGAATTTAACTGGACATGCCTACTCCAACTTTCATTGGATAGAGTATAAGAGTGAAGGCTGACGTGTTCATTTCTGAAACTCAAATTTTTTTTTTTCTGAAATGACTTAACTCAAGATTCGAAAAGATATGTTAACCAATTTTGTACAGCTAACTCTTTTGAAACAGTAAATAGCACAACCAAATAAAAATTACACATACTTTTAGGGTACCTTAAATTTTGCCTTGGCGTATTTTTTATGTCACTTCGGTAAGCCTTCTTAGAGATATTCTAGTATCTAGTACAGAGTTTTGCGCCCACCTACTCCTACGAGGGAGTTTTGCGCCATCCCAGTAAATAACGACTGCTACGAGATGACAGTAGCAGCCGGGACCGACGGCTTAACGTGCCCTCCGAAGCACGGGGGGTTTCATGATGGAAAAGCTGCTGGTGGACAAACAAACCAGTGGCTGTCACCAACTGCTGGAAAACCAGCTATGGTCACTTGGCAAATGGGTCCTCCAACAGCCGTGCCCCAAATAGCTGTCCCGCCAGCAGTGGCCCTCAAGCCCTGGCCGTCACCCAGCCAGCAGCTGGCCGCACCTGAAGTTGCTGAACTCCATCGATTAGCTAGACAACCAGGCCACGGCCACCCCCTCTTAGAGATATTAAATTTTTACTGAAAATTAAAAAAATGGCTGTAGCATTCAAACCAGCAAACCAAACTCAATAAACTACAAATCTCTTACATGATACACAATCTCTTACATAAAAAAAAACAAAAAACTAAGCCTTTTTAGAGAAATTAATTTTTTTTTCTAAAAATGAAGAAATGGCAGAAGCATTCATTTCATTGACCCAAACACAGTAAAAAAGACATGAATGACCTCCTCTCATTGAGACCAACCTTTTTTTGAAAAGGAACTGTTTGTCTGCGAAGACCCATTTTGGAGTCATTAAGGTTTTAAGGACCCCGAATTCCCCCCCCCCCCCCCTAACAGAATTTTTTTTTTTTTTTGAATCAGTTTCATGACCTGGTGGTAGGCCTGTGCAAATGTACCATTCTGCCATTTCAATTTATTTAAAAGGAATTTTAGGCAAACTTCATTAGGGCTTTTGAGGATTCTTATCTTTTGATAAAATGAAAATTTAATCTTTTTATATTGCCTTTCATAAGTTAACATTGCAAAGTAAAAGTATTCTTTCATATATTACAGTAAACTCCCGATTATCCGCGAGCGGATTATTCGCGTTGCGGATTATCCGCGGGCGTCCCAAAAAAAAAAAACCTCAATAAAACTACTATACTACTATATTTTGTTTATTGTTTTATGTTCTTTAGTACATAAAATAGAAATAATTTTTAATGTACTGTACATATTTTCACGATTTGTATTACTTTCATGTACAATACAATCAAGCTGTTAAGCTAAAACAATTTTTATATTACTTGCCCCTCATTTTTAGCTTTTTTGCGGGTTATCCGCGAAATTCCCTATCCGCGGTACCCGTGCCACCCAATTCCGCGGATAATCGGGAGTTTACTGTATTTGCATTATTTGACTTGCTTATTGCCTGATAATAAATAAATATTTTGACTTATTTTCATATAGTTCTTTTTTTAAAAAAAATCTTTTTAGAATGATCAAAAGTTTCTGAATTTTCTGGATTTGCAAAGTCAATCTTGTAATTTTGCCAGTTTGGAACGAGAAATTCTTAGAGCTTTATTCAGATGTAAGTATTGTTTTAAAATATTTTTTCTAACAACCCAGTTTATAGATAAGAGCAGTATTTCCCTGTATAGGAAGGATAAACTTCTCATCACCAAGAAATCCATTGTTTAATTTTTCGGATGTTTTTGTGGTAAGAGGTTTTCCTTTCCTATATAGGTAGTTCTACACCACAGTTCCTTCTTATTTTTTCATAAGAACAGTACTGGTATATTGTATTTAGCGCCGGACCTGAAATAACAGCACGCTTGCATTAAGCGCCTGGGGGTTTACCAAATTTTTACAAATAAGCGCCGGATCTTCAATAACCACCCGGGCGCTTATTTCAGTTCATTTCGTTTATTTTTCTTCTCTTGCTGCTTTCTCATGGGTATTTTTCCCAGCTACTACTGCTAAACCAGAAATTAGATGTGGCTAAAACAGATTCTTCTAATTTCTTGCTTTTTAATTTTGGATTCATCAAGCAACATAGCTGATGAAAAACAAAAACTTCACAATTATTATAAGTTTATACCAGATGGAATCTGCCAAAATTTGACGGCAAACAGTGTGTTGTTTCATAAACAAAAAGATGTCACAATCAGGAACCTTGCTAGCATTGATGATCAAATTAACAACAATTACATACAAGAATTAATGGCGATAACAATGGTCATTGCACATCCGCAGAAGTGCCGATTTTGCTCTTGAAAAAAGTGCTTTGCGTTTCAATATATAGGATAAATTGTGTTGTGTGATCCATTTTATTAAATAACTCCTCTCCTGCTTGAAAAATTTAATATTTTGAAATAATAGTTTCCATCACAATTGTGCAGAATTTTATAAGCACTGGACATTAATACTGGCCCGCCTGCATTAAGCACCTGGAGGTTAATACGGTAGTTAAGGTATGGTAAAATTTTGAAGGCTGATGCCTTCTTTTATTCAAAGGATATCAAGAAAACTATCCTGTCAACTGATTTTTCAAAGTAATGACAACAGAAATTGGACTGAACCGAGTCAAATTAAGTAATTTACCAAATTTACGCAAACATTAAAGGACTCAAATAATAATTTTAACTTTGAAGTCTAATAGCTTTAATTACCGTAATTTTCGGAATATAATACGCATCCATGTATAAAGTGCATCTAATTTTTTTAATTGACTTTTTAAAAATTTAGTGTATAATACGCAGCCATGTACGAGGCATGTTTTTTAAGTAAGTACCGTTTTGCGATTCCGCCGCCGCAGCGCTACGGTCGGCGTTCCGCGCATGCGCGCTGGTTAACTACATCTCTTGTCTACGCACTGACGCCATTACAGTCTGATTCTTCATTGTATACGTTGTTTACCGAGTGTTTAAGATGCCTCCGACAATCGTGAGTCCTGCCGATTGTGAAGTACGGGCTGTTATACGATTTCTTAGTGCTAAAGGCGTAAAACCGATCGATATTCATCGTGAGATCTGTGAAGTGTACGGACAAAACATTATGAGTGATGGAATGGTAAGGAAATGGGTGAGAGCATTTAAAGATGGCCGCACAAATGTGCATGATGATGAACGGAGTGGGCGTCCATCGGTCGTTAATGAAGATTTGGTGCAGAAAGTGGACGAAAAGGTGAGAGAAAACAGACGCTTTACAATTTCATCATTGTGCGACTGCTTTCCTCAATATTCTCGTAGTGTTTTGTATCGCATTGTGACTGACCGAGAACTTGAATTACCGGAAATTGTGTTCACGTTGGGTTCCAAAAATGTTGACGGATTTGCACAAAACCCAACGTTTAGGCAGTGCATTGACTTTCCTTGAGCGGTACCACGATGAAGGTGAAGATTTTTTTAGACCAAATTGTTACTGGTGACGAAACATGGGTGGCCTACGTCACACCAGAATCGAAACAACAATCCATGGAATGGCGACATTCATCATCACCCAAAAAAGTGAAGTTTAAGCAAACAATTTCTGCCCGGAAAATCATGTGCACAGTTTTTTGGGACAGAAAAGGAGTATTGCTAGTGGAGTTTCTGCCTCATAATGAGACAATCGATGCAGCGTCTTATTGTGAGACATTGAACAATCTGCGTCGTGCAATCCAGAACAAAAGACGTGGCAAGTCGAGTAAGGGTATCGTTTTGCTGCATGACAATGCCCGTCCACATGTGGCTAATCGGACCAAAGATCTCATCAAATCTTTTAAATGGGAAACTCTACATCATCCTCCATACAGCCCTGATCTGGCGCCCAGCGACTACCATTTGTTCCTGCACTCGAAGAAACACCTGGGTGGTCAGCGTCTTCAAGACGATAACGAAGTCAAAACATTTGTGATGCAGTGGTTAACAAGTCAGGCGGCAGAATTTTATGAGGAGGGTATTCAAAAACTGGTGCCACGTTATGACAAGTGCCTCAATATTCACGGAAATTATGTAGAAAAGTAGATTACGGTACAGGCTTTCATGTAAAAATAAAATTATTGCGATATCTTTGCACGTCTTTTTTTAATTCCAAAACGATACTTACTTAAAAAACATGCCTCGTATTATACGTACCCAGTGCATTGTAAACAAAAAACACTGTATATTATATTGACTGTTTAATGTACTGAACTGAATGCATTAGCTTTCTTAATAAAACGTTCTTGGATGATTTGGAAAGATGAATGTAGTGAAAGTTGAAAAGCTTTAATGATTGCTGATTTTTTTAGGTGAATGATTGCCACCATCTTTTTTTCAAGAATTCACTTTTGCAATATATTTTGTAATGGGTAGTTGAGAAAAAAATGAATTAAATTACTGCATAATGTATTTTTGTATAGATTATATAATGTGCTGTAATGTCCAAGTATATTATACAAGGGTTGATCAAATGAAAAGGTACGAAACTTCGTAACAACGGAATCATTTCTAAAGTGCAGATGGCGCGATGGGAGAACGTAGCGAGACATGTAGGGGTGCGAGTGGAGTCGGCCACGCGGACGGGAGCATGTGGGGGAACGCGCATGCGCAGGAGAGAACAGAGGCTCCAATACAGAGCGGCGTCCAAGTGACACGGCAGTGCGTGTTCGGACAGGATGGCGTTCATATTGCCCAATTCGACTGTTGAGGAGCAGCGAGGCGTCATCCGATTTCTGACAGCGGATGGTGTTAAACCGGCCCAAATTCATCGCCGGATGGTGAACGTTTATAGGGAAGACTGTGTGTCTGGCAAATCAGTGAGGTAATGGAGTGCCCGTTTTCGTGCAGGCCGTGAGAGTATGCTTGATGACCCGCGACCAGGCCAGACGAACACTGTCATCACGGCCGATCTCATCGACAAGGTGGACGGCCTAGTGAAAAGTGATCGACGTGTCACATTGCGAATGTTGGTAGAACAGGATGTCAGCTTCGGAAAAATGTGGACAGTTGTTCACGACCGGTTGCGGTATAGGAAGGTGTGTGCGCAGTGTGTTCCGAAGCATCTCACCGACCAGCAAAAGGAGCTGCGTATGGGGCTAGTCATTCAACATCTGTGCCGTTATCATGAAGATCACGCTTTCCTGGAGCGGATCGTCACAGGTGATGAGAGCTGGTGCCATCACTATGAGCCAGAAACAAAGCGGGACAGCATGCAGTGGAAGTATTCATCGTCACCTCCCCCGAAAAAGTTCAAAGCCGTGACGTCAGCAGGCAAGGTGTTGCTTACCGTGTTTTTCAATGTGCAAGGTCCACTACTTGTGGAATTCCTTGAACACAGAAGAACCGTTAATTCCGAAGTGTACTGTGAGACACTCCGACACCTAGGCAGGTCCATCAAGAACAAACGACCGGGCCTGCTCACGGAGGGTGTGGTTCTGCTCCATGATAACGCTCGTCCACACGTCTCCAGGGTCACACAAGCGGAACTGGCCACGTTCAAGTGGGAGCAGTAGACCATCTGCCCTACAGTCCGGACTGCTCCCCCTGTGATTTCCATGTGTTTGGTCCACTGAAGAAGCATCTGAAAGGCAAGCTCTTCACCTCGGACGATGAACTCAAGGATGCTTTGCAGGACTGGGTCTCATCACGGCCAAAGGAATTCTGGGAAAATGGCGCTGCATGTACAATCGGACTAAAAAAAACGCATGCAGCACCGCCCTATCGTGAGCTAGAAATGTTAGTTTCATTTTCAGTTTCAATGCAGCTGGAAATTGGCATAATACTGCCGAAATTAATGTATTCTACATAATCTTAAGAAATAATTGATAATCCAACTATTGAATGCATTACATACAGTAGCTCACTATTAATTTTGGGCATCAACTAAATAAATAAAATAACTTTACAAGTTAGGAAATTCAGATCACGCTAGGTGCCGCATGGAGCGCAGAAAGTCCATTGCAACAATGTGGCTCCTAGCATGATCTGAATTCCCTAGCTTCCCTTAACAATGGAAAATGACGGGAGTTGAACGGCCATTTACTTCTATAGACGGTGGCAGCAATTGATGGAACACTTCAATGAAGGGTCGTCTCAACCCATATCCATTAGAACAATGCACAGGGAATTGAAGAGATAAGGATGGTGAACCGAGTCATGCTATACAGGATTCTATATTGACGGCATGTGTGGAAGCAGCCCCATGAAACAATGGGCCCATCCTGCCTTATCTCAACAACTCAAGGTTCTAATAGGAGTTTCAAGATATGGGGTATGTTTTATCAGTTTGGTACATACCCCCTCATATTCCTTGAAGGTCAAACGATAGCCAAAGAGTACCTGAACATGTCCATCCTGGGATGTTGCACTTTTTCTCTTCATGTGATGGATTCTTCATGGATGACAATGCTACAGTTCATTTTACAAGGGTGATTTAGGATTGGTTCTCATGACTTCCAAAGACCCGAGATCTTAATCCAATAGAGCATGTTTGGGATTTTTAGGAGAGATACATCAACTCTTTAGCAGTTGAAGATCTCTGATAAATGTGTGACGAATGAATTCGCCACAGTGAGGATTTTTTATTATTAAAAAAAATCTTCACTTTGATTAACCTTTTCGAACATACTAATTAATTGAAATGAGGGGGAAGGATTTTTTGACAGCCAGCAAAGGGGCCTTAATTGTTCTTTACTTTTAATTAATCTGGGGTTAATTGATAAAGTTTTGTGATTCTGCAAAAAACCGAGAGTATTCGTTTGCATGTGTTTATTTTTTTTTCTGGTATTATTTTGTTTGATTTTCCTTCCCGTGGGAAAGGAAGCTTCGAGGGAGGGGGATGACTCATCCCGTCGCTTAGCAACAGCGAGCGTCGCCGGATGGAAAGTTCGTTGTGGCTGTGACTTATGGGTCCATGTGCTGAGTTTCAAAATCGGTTGAACCAATTAAAGCGAACTTCAGTGAGCGAGAATTTTGGAATACATGATTCAAGCAGTGTGGATTTAAAAAGGAGAAAACAAAAAGAAATCTCTCTCTTCTTGCTTGTTCTATAGTACGAGATGGAGGAGTGACGATAGCAGTACAGAGTAAATTTTCCCGCCCAGCTTGTACCAGCTGTCAACGGCTGAGTGAGAGGAAAAAGGAGTGGCTTGTGGATGATAGCGAGCGATGACAGCGCAGTAGGAAAGAAGAGCCATAAAATTCCAAGGTGTTGAGTGGGAACCCAGTAAGTTGCGACAATAACGAATACCTTTGCCGGCGACGAAGCTGAGTTCTGCACCGAGGATTGGAAAGCGATTCTGAGGCTGTTGGAAGAAGCGGAGATGAGCGAGGGTTAGGCTAAGTGAGCTCCACGTGCGTTCTCCGACAGCAGAGACATCAACTTGGGCCACTGTAGGAAGCAAGCCAATGTAAAGAACATCTATAATACACCGAGGACTAAGCAAGCTAACGGAACAACAATTCTGGCCACAACATTAAAATTCATTTCAAGAGTGTGTGTTTCGGACATCAGATAAGTATCATCATCAGCACATGGTAGAACGTTCAGATAAAGTTAAGTAATATACATTTTTTTTTTATTTAGTCCCACGCGTAAGTGACCTTCGATAGACATTTAAAGTTTGTTTTCTAATTTCATTAAATTTCCAATTCATCTTCCAGTGCATTTTGATAATTAGTCGTTAATTAAAATATTAACCCATTTAACTTATTTTGATAATCATATATTGGAGTTTAATAAAGTTAATTTTTTTGCATAAAGAATACTTTAGATTTTCTTTTGTCCAAGGGAGGAAGGGTTGCAAATCAGTTTAAGTATTTAGTGGGTAACAATTAAGTTAGATATACTATACGATCACGATGGGAAAGGGGGAGTAGAACCCTTATAGCGATAGCAAAGAAAGTTTTGCTACAAATGCATGGGCATCACTTTGTAGAATCAATAGCTAACTGTATATATGCTGTCTTTCAGGCTAAAAGAGACCCTGTAGCATGGGTCTTTACATTGGCCAGGCAATGTATCAGAAACTGCAAATGCTCAAGAATGCAAATAGTTGTATAATGCAATCTGGCAATAATAAAAAATATCATGCACCTTTAGTGCATGCGGGTTACGTTACTTTGGATAGTGTGTTTCTTATTTAGTAACATCTGATAGCTGATGCCAGTGACTGTATGAATAATGCTCTCTTGTAGCTGGACGAAATCACATGGCAAAGAATGCATGAATATATGGTCTTTGACTTAACACCATAAGAAAAAAATCACATGGATTAGGTCAGGTGATGATTGGTGGAGGCCACGGAAGAAGCTTCGTGTTTATTTGTGAATGCCATTTTTCGAAATGCCTGCCTTCAGCAGTTAGATCTAGAAGTATGCCATGGTGCCTATGACAAATGCAATGTTGAGAGATTCTCGATCCACTGATATGTGCATTTCCACCTAGTTTGCCATGGTTACTGTTCTAACAACTTCCGAAACACCAGAGGGACTTGCAAATCATTAATTTATCACTCGTTTCATATTTTGCTTTATCAAACAGCATATTGAATCTCATTAATCTGAGCTTAGACTAAAATGTTAATGTTCTATAGTTTGAACTGTTAGTAGCTTGAACTTAGGGGTCTAGGCTGAACTCATCGACAAGCTGTCGATCTCGACAAAATCTAACCGTTGATAAGTGGCATATTACACATTTAAACACAAGTTTCCACACGTATGGCTAGATGATATACATTGATATACACAAGTTTACAAACATTTACACATAATTTTACACATTTATCCATAAATACATACATAAACACATACGTGTAGACACAGTATATTATTATTTTCACAGTTCAAGTTTCGTAACACAAGAGAGTGCTTCATGTATGTAAATATTTTTAAACAAGTTTTTGTTAATATTTTTAGAAAATGTGTATTCTTGAGCTATGTGTAATTAGCCTGTAGGCCGGAAACGAAGGAAAAAAGATTTTAATAAGAAATCTGTTGCTAAATTCTGAAATAACGATCGCCAAGCGCATAGTCGACTGCTCTTGAATTGTAGACAAGAATGTAGCATAGTCGACTGCTCTCGATGGTCAAAGTCTACACTAGAAAATCGACGGTGTAGAGTCTGTACACTGTAGACTCTGTAGACAAGTAGACAAGTGTACACTGTAGACTCTGCATACACTGTAGACAAGTCGTGTTCATGCTAGCTCGAATCGACAAATGCGTCATTAGCCAGGTGACCATAGACACTTGTCGACAGTCGACTGCTTGTCGATGAGCTCAGCCTAGACCCCTTATTGGTACGATAAAATTTTAGCTTTAGCTGTGAACTTAATCATATGATTTATTCTTTAAATGATCTCATAAGTTATAAAAGCCCTTCTGTAAGTTATGAAAATTGTCTCAATCATTCTCTAGATACATTGCCTTCATCCTTTTTTGAAGATACCGTAATATTGAATCCATCACTTTATGGAAAGATGAAATGTAACTTGTATTAAGATTTTTAAGGATTGTATGTTTTATTTGTTTTTTATTAAAATAAAAATTTTCTTATTAGCAAATTGCCAAATTGATTATTGTTTGCATTTTATTTCTTGTATTTTTTCTCACCTTAATGCAATTACACATGGAATTAGCTCTTTGTTTTTAATATTACAGTAATACCCGTTTAATACGATTTTCCTCATAATATGCGTGTTTTTCTCTGCCCCTTAACTTTAAGTACATTTTTCATAGAATCTATCCAGTTTAATATGATTGTTTTCCCACATGTTATGCTCTTTCTCGCCATTGTGTGTAACTACTTTGAGCCCGTTTATGCCATGACGACTGTAAATGTCACAGGCAGAGTGCATCTCCATGTCCCACCTCCCATACGCCCTCTTCAGGGCTTTGTTCTAATTCGTTTGATCCATCGTTCCTCATCAAAATTATCAAAAATTAAACATAAAAACACTCTCATTGGATGCTTATTTCAAGTAGATTGTCATATATTTATATTTATAATGACAAGATACGTGACTAAAGTACAATTTGTAATATGTATAAAACAGTGACTAGAGTATAGAATAATAAAAGATATGATAGAGTAGTATGCGTTTTGTATATTTTATATTTTCCTGCCTGAGACATTTTTTTTTTCTTTCTATTTATTGATTGATTGTAATCCAATACGTCCATCCAGGGCCTGTATGGTCAGAGGCCGACGATTTGGGTCCCTGGTTGGATCTGGATTAACGACTGCTGTAAGATGGTCGCAGCAGCCGGGGGGGTGGGGGGTGAAGATCATTTCTCACTGATTATCACCCATCCAATGATTAGCCGTGCCTGATGTTGCTTAACTTCCTGAAGTTGTGTGTTCAGTGGAAGCCCACCAGGCTACGGCCTCCTCCCTATTTTCTTCTGGGAAAGCGTGAACATCCCAATGTAATCTTCATTGTTTTCCTGTTTAATATGTTATTTTCATATGGTCTCATCAGAATCACATTAAGCGGGAACTACTGTATTAATTTATTATTATCAATATTAAGCCTTGCCTATGATTTCAATGAGAGTTGAAGACACTATTTATCGTAACTTAAATTTCATTCAATCTGCAAGGGGTTCTTTTTTTAATTTTTGTTGATGCCAATATTTGCAGGGTTTTTTTTTTGTTTTTTTTTTTTTTTACCCTTTAGCACAGAATAACACAGAATGGAGAGCTTTGCCGTTTCCCATGCTAAGCGATGGTAGTGAGCAGACGGTGGCACCCTCCGACGGATGGATGGAATTTGCCGACTGTTTAACCTGCGTTTCTATGGAGCATGCTACGACTTTTTCTAGATTTTTAATTATTTCTCGGTCTGTAATTAACGGAATTAATGGAAACCGCCAAGATCACATGGAAGCTTGAAATGAATGACATGTAATCTATTGGCGTCAAGAAAAAAATTAGGAAAAATAGATATTAGCCTAATTAAATGCTTGAGTAACTTGCTTGGTGGAATCATAGGTTCGCTTAGCATAGGAATAGCATAGGAAATAGGCGCTTTTCGAAAATATTTCATTATTAAATTTATCCTTAGTACTTCATTTTAATTTCAATAAATAAAACAGTTTGTGTATGAATTTGTTTTGTGTATACAATGAAAACAAAAACATTTAAGACATGTTTGCTTATCTGTTAAAACTTTCAAACTGAACTGTTTCTTAGATATTATTAAATAAAAAGTTAAGTTTTGATTTAACATATCTTTTGTGAACATGTATTCAGAATTTTTTGTATGTTTATAAAGAAAATGAAAGCTTTTACTCATGTTTGTTTAATTGTATAACTAAAAAAAATTGTCAGTTTCTTTGTTCATTACATTAAATGAAAAATGAAGAGTTATCTTTTAACCTCTCACATTATTAAAGAAACTGAATTCTTTAATATGAATTCAAATTAAATTCATTTCCCATGGAGTTTAAAATCAAATGTAAATTAATTATAATCAACTGTCAGTTTTTTTTATGAATTTTGTTTTTTGTAATATTGTTGAAATCTGAAGTTTCTTTGTCAACATCATTTACTTCAATGTAATTTTATCATTAAAATATACAGTGTATCTAAATGTATATCTTTAAGTGTATATAATATAGTTAAACGTTGCATTCTAATGGCTTTTGTCACTTACTTTGCTAATCACTTTTTCAATAAATACAAATTAAAGTAAGACAAATTAATTCTGTTGTTGAAATTAGATTAGTTTGGAGTGAAAATACTATATTTCGGAAAATATATTAATACATTTGCAAAGTCTAAATGATTTAAGTGTATCCTATAAACTTAACAGCCAGTCAGCTGATTGCCAAGCAAGTTACTCAAGCATTTAATTAGCCGAATATCTATTTTTCCTCCGTAGAAAAAAATTTTTTCTTGACGCTGATAGATTACATGTCATTCATTTCAAGCTTCCACGTGATCTTGGCTGTTTTCGTTAATTACAGACCGAGAAATAATAAAAAAATCTACAAAAAGTCTAGCATGCTCCATAGAAATGCAGGTTAAACAAGCTGGCAGATTCCACCCATCCGTTAGGAGTGTTGCTTCAAGGTCACTACATCGAAATGCTGAGCTGTCCATTCTGTGCTTTTAGTTTTTAAATTAAGCTTTATCATTTTGTGAAATTTAAATTAACTTTTGCAGCTCAAAAGAAAGGAAGAGCAGATGTAGATTTACAGTATGATACATTACAAAAAGATCTTTTTCTCATTTTGGATTGGAATATACCAGAAATTGCTTTAACTGAAGTTTTCCAGAAGGACCCTAAAGCAAAATTTAAGGTATGACTTGATTGGTATGACTACTTATGCCAATTTTAGATTTCTTTATTAGACATTTAAGGCATAATTAAAGCCGAAGTAAAATTTATTTTGGTAATTTATGCCAATGCAATTTTTCCAATTCAAATAGTGACTTCATAATTATCTCATAAAAATATTGATAGTCCAGGATCTTCTTTGTCCAGCAAAACATAATGAATAGAGTAAGATAGTGTGATCACTCACGCAGTAACCAAAGTTAAAATTGGGCCAGGTGGTGGATGTGTGAAATAATAGGGCTGCTGTTGCTACCGACCAAATTTGTAGCAAATACTGCTTACTGCAAATGGCAATTTCAAATTTCTTTATTTGATTGTTTCAGTATTTACATGTATCAATGATGAGCATTTTATAATGTGTTAAGTATATGTAGTTAAGTATAAAATAGTATTTTTAGTCTTACAGTACGGACCCGGTCGAACGTGGTCCGCTACAGCACGAAATCGGCACCAAAGCGATTTTGGCTTGGATCCTGAATTCTACTTGCAGTTTCACAAACGGCATATTTTCGTGGTTTTTGACCATTTATTTTGCATTTCACGACATTTTTGATCTATGTCTACATGTTGTACGTTCGAAATTTTACAGAAAATTCAGTTTTTTCCCTTGAATTTCCATTGCTAAATGAAGCCAGCGCAAATAGTGAAATCAGATCTTTGTTTGGGAACAACATGACCACCTACCTTACAGTCCGGACCTCACATCCAGTGGCTACCACCTGTTCCAGGATCTAAAGAAGATCATTGGCAGCCCGCATTTCAGTGACAATGAACAAGTCAAAACTGCGTGACTTTCTTCACCAGCAGCAGCTTCTATGAAGTGATCTGCGGAAGTACATTGAGCGCTATGACAAGTGCTTAAATAAACTAGGAAACTATGTGGAAAAATAGTTAAAGATACATAGAATCTGGTAAAGAAAAAAATTTGAAAATACATATACACTGTAGTATTTTTTTTATTACAAAACAGACCTTACTTTCCAAATAACCCTCATTCACAACATTTGAGAAATGTTTTACAAGGTGTGTATAAATAGTATTGGGAAAAACTATAAAAAGTATAGATTTATTTCAGATATTGCTACAAAACCTTAAAATTCTTCAAAGTACAACCCTTGAGCGTCGACTCACTTTTGCCAGCGGTTTTCTATGACTCGAAGGCTCTCTGGTAGATGTATTCCGGTAGGTCCTTAAGGGTATGCATGCAAGCTTCTTTGACGGCACTTAGGGTCCCATGGTGGTGTTCTTTGAGGGAGGATTTCACTTTTGGGATTAGGAAAAAGTCTGCTGGGACCAAGTCGGGGCTGTAAGGGGGTTGGGGAATCGTCGCTATGCCATTTTGCGCCTCTACTTTGAGAATGGTGTGCACTGTCATCTTATCAATGCCAATTCGATCTGCAGTCACGTGCACACTTAACCGACGGTTTGAATTGAGTGCTTCATGCATTGTCTCATCCATCTTTGAGGAGTTTGTGCCATTTAAAAACTGCAGTTTGTGACATGCTTTCATCCTTGAACACTTGGCCCAATATCTCCGTACCTGATTTCCCCATTCCAACAGAAAATTTGATGGCGTATCGCTGTTCAATCGTCTGCTGCATTTTGAGCTTGCACCGAGTCATTTGACAGGGGTTCACTAAAACTTAGATCTAGCCTAAACAAACGCTCGCAGGCGACTGATGCTTGGCGCATTTTGAAGGTCAGATATCATCCAACGAGCATGCTGCGAGCTACAGTCAAGTCAGGTAAAAATTGTTACCTATACTTTTTATACAGACCCTGCATTCTTGGTGTTTTCTCAATGAACCAACCATTTAGGAGATACAGGCACTGAAAGTGTGATGTTTGGATTTAAAGAAAAGACAAAAAACAGAAATTGTTCATCAATTTAAACAAAGACGTTTATTATAACATTTATTGTACAACCATTATTTTGCATCATTGTAATACCCCATCAACACTACCTGAACTAGCTTGAAGTAAACTAGTTTAGATGTTATTTGAAAACAGTTTTAGATTAAACTAGTTTGGAGAGCTAAATATGCTTCCGCACTTGAAGTAGTTCGAACGAGTTTAAAACTAGTTTCACTACAGGCTACTATTAAAAACATGTGCGCAATGCCTCATGGTTGATTTTCTCCCCTCACAGATCAATTAAATTACACGTTTCAACATGCGACCATTATGTCGAAATTCCGCCGCTTGCACTTGCCTGCTTCCATTTTGCACTTCGCTTCACTTCAGCTTCACGAGCACGAAGACGAAGTACGAGGAAGAGGCAAGGCCACAAGGCAAGGTGATCCAAAAAAAAGAGCATCGCATCAGCGCATGGAATTCTGGGATCCCACAATTCCATGCACGAGGCTAGTTTAAACTGTCTCAAGAAGGTTTGGGAAACTCACTTAATCTAAGACAGTTTCAAATGCCTGAAACCGGTTTCGTTTAAACCAGTTGTGTACACACTTGAAAATCGGAACTAGTTCAGCAATCTAAACAAGTTTGGAAATGCTAGTGCAGATGAGGTATAAGGTTCTATCAATGGTGGGATTGAGTTTAGAGCAGCAAAAATGACAAACAAAATGCTTTTTTATTCATCAAAATATGATCCTGCAGCAAAATTCTTTCTCCCACTGTGCAGGAATCTTTTCAGTTCCCCTGCTTCATACATCCCTGGTTCCTTATTTAAAGAGGTTTTGAACTTATTGAAGGCAATTTCAACATCTTTCTAATTTTGCAAACCTTTTTGCAAAGAACATTGTCCAAGGCCAGAAAAAAATGATAGTCCATTGGGAAAAGGTCTGGTGAGTATAGTGTATGTGGCAAAGTTTTATATCTTAACTCTTCCAATTTTTGTTTGGTAATGCTGCTTTGTGAGAGTAAACGTTGTCATGAAGGAGAACAAGCCTAACCCTGTTTACAATTATAAGATGTTTTTTTTCAAAGTTCCTGGCGAAAAACATCAAGTATGCCTGAGCTGTAATGGTTTGGTCAGTTTAAGAAATTTGTGGTGGATCAATCTTGCCATTGACCACGAAATTGTTAGCATAACCTTTGGGATGAAGATCACGTTTAGACTTTTTGTTTGGAGGAGCATCACTATCTGCTCTGAACATTGGGAATTGTCATAATTCACACGTCATAATTCGATATAGGAAAGGGTCGGTTTTATTCTGCAAAGTGAGTGAGGAACAAATGGATAAACATTGTTTTGTTGTCTGCACTCCGTGCTCTTTACCAATTTACTTTAAATGTTCACAAATACTTGTATGATCAGTTCTCGTGATGTTAGCCAGGAATTTTACTCCAATAATGATTTAAAAGGTCATTATCAATTTATGACGGGTGTCTGGATCGGGGTTTATCTTTAAAGTTTATATCTCCAGAGTTAAACTATCTTTGGACCTCGTGGTTAAAAATTGAGTTTTTGCTCCATAATATGTTCACGTTTCTTGCAGCCTAAGTTTGGTAGTTCACCAAATTTGAAGTTTTATAAAAAACATACCTGAATCTGGTCAGTTGTCATGGCAGCTTCAATTGTTAATATACAGGGTGGTTATAAAATAACGTGAGGTATCCAGAGCCCTCTAGTGAGTAAAGTAATGGACGAAACATAACCAAATTTGATAGGTATACATAGTGGACATGGGATTTTGATTTTTTAAAAAATAAAAATTACCGTAATTTTCGGCAGTAACGCCGCGGCGGCTAATACGCCGCAGCAGCAAAAATTTAACATAAATGTAAAATCTCCGACAGTAGCGCCGCGGCGGCTGATACGCC
>JAHWFO010090254.1:210622-225890 GCA_023313115.1 Rhysida immarginata | reverse complement strand
ATCCTTTATCAAAGCAAAAAAGGATAATTCTCTAATATTCTAATTGCTTTTAGAGAATTATCCTTTTTTGCTTTGATAAAGGATAGGCTCTATCCGAAACGTCAGCTCTTTATTTGATTTTTTAATTTTATTTTGATTATACTTATATATTTATTATTTTGTTGCTTGTTAATTATTATTTAATTTCTAAATATTAGGCGTGCAAGTTGATCTGTCGGTTATAGAAATCATAATGGCTTTAAGAAATCATAATGTGTATATTATCACTTGTTGGACTTTAAGCATTTTTACATTGGGGATAGATGATAACTTTATCTTTATTCATGCATAATTTCAATAATTTTTATTTATTACTTCACGAGTTGCTCAGAAATGAAGCTCGACAATTTGCACAATTCGACATTGCATCTCCATTATTTTCACAAGAAGATTTCTGCTGATGAATTCATTCAGGATCCTCTGCAAAATGTATGAAGAGGCTACTTTCAACTGTAAAAACGTGTCAACATTGGTTCAAGCAGCTCAGGACCAGCAATTTCGACTTGAATGATGAGTGCCTGGGCCAACTGAAGAAGTTTTCAGATGCAGATCTTGAAATGATCCTTCTCTGAAGGCATCATACAGAGTCAAAAGAACTTGCAGAGAGGTTCAGATAAACTCACTAACCATCCATAAAGAAGGAAAATGGGCGCTTCACGAGTTGATGGAAAACTTTTGGATGCAGCAGTGCAACATGTCTTCAACTGATAGTCAGTCAGAAGAAGAAATCTTTTCTGTACAAGATATTAACTGGTAACATAAAATGTATCTGGTACAATAACTCAAAATGCAAAATATCATAGATCAACTCTGCTGAATCGCCTTCTTGGTGGACCAAATGCAACATTCACAACAAGAAAGTTCTGCTTTGTTCTCCAATCATTACTTCACAGATCACACTTAAGCGTGGTTCCCACTGGCAGAAAACAAGAGAGCAGAAACCAGGGTGTATTTTTTTCTGCCATTTTGCTTTCTGCTCCTGCAGGTGTCCCACATGACAGAAACTCAAAAGGATAAGATAGCAGAAGTTTTGCCCAACACAAATGCACTGCACCGAACCCGTCGATCAATCTAAACGGTCGGCTTCGACTGCACGCAGTACGTACACAGTTCGTTCAATCCTCATCAATCATCACATCGAATTTTTGCATACAATTGTTGTTTATTCAATTTAATTTGATTAATTAATTAATTAATAAATATATACCTCGCACCTCTTCTATTAGTGCTTCTACATCAATTTTCTTTCTCGGCCTCTTCACCTTTGTGAGCTGAGTGTCTGACATTTTTATTTTGTGAGAGAAAGAGAGAGAGAGGACATCACTGCAGAGATCATTTTCTATTGGCTGAGCAATCGTTTCTGCCCTGCTTGTGCCACAAAAGTTGAACTCAACCCAACTCTAAAAAAGCAGAAATTTTCAGTCGGGCAGAAGAGACGAAAACGGGATGTGACATCATAAAATTTTTCTGCTTTGTGGTTTCTGCCGTTGTTTTTACGCATGTGGGAACCACGCTTTACTATGTATTTTAGGTGTTCAAACAAAAATAGATGAGAGGAAGCAACACTTACCCACAATATGAATTTAATGGCATAAATATATACAGGGTCGGGACACATTAATATGACCACCTGCTAGTATCCGGAATATCAACCTTTGGCAGCCAGCACAGCAGCTAGTCGACGTGGCAGAGAGTCAATAAGTCCTCGGAAGGTGGTTGCAGGTATCTGGGACCATTCGGCGATCAGTGCATCCCGTAATTCCATCACCGTCGTGGTCAAGGGTCCAACTTGTGGACATGGCGATCAAGATGGTCCCACAAATGTTCATTGGGGTTGAGGTCCAGGGAGTTTGGTGCTGTTACCATATGCCTGCTCCGGAGCCCCAACCTCAAGAGGGATCGTTGCACTGTCTTGGTACTGACACGCCTAATGGCCCTACTGTTTGTTTGCTGTGTCAGTTGCTCAAGAGTGGCACGCCGATTGGTCTTGGCCAGGCGTCGTAACCAACACTCGCCTCTAGGATCGATGGCCCGTGGGGCCCCACAGTTACCTCTGCAGTTGCTCGAAACTGTCTGGTTGGTCCAATTGCAGTACACCTTCACAACGGCAGCCCTAGAGCAGTTCACAAAGGTGGCCGTTTCTGAAATGCTGCTCCCCTTGGCCCGATAGCCAATGATCATCCCCTTTTGGAGGTCTGTCAGGTTACTTGCTCTGCCCATGACGGCGACAATTGCTGTGTTAACGGATGCTACTATACGTCTGCTGTTGTCAGCTTTTAATGATATGCAATGATTTTTCATCTGCATGCCATGGGACGTTCCAACATGTTCTAGGAGAGGTGGTCATATTAATGGGTTCCGACCCTGTATTTTGACCACTATGCGGTCATTATCAGGACGTTGAAATGCACATTGATGATATGTGGATTAAAATTTCTTTTGTGGACAAGTGTTGCTTCTTCCCTTCTAGTCTAGTACATATGAGGCGTGTCCAGAAAGTAAGTACCGTTTTGGAGAAAAAACACACAAAACATTTTTTTTCAAAACAAAATATCTTTTTACATGAAAGAGCATTTCTTAAACTATTTTTCTACATAGTTGCCACCGTTGTTCAGACATTTGTCGTAGCAGGAAACCAACTTTTCTATGCCCTCTTCATAGAAAGATGCCGCCAGTGATAATTTAAGTGTTTTGTGACAATCTCTTGCAAAACAGTTTTTGAAATTTGTGGAAACTCATTGCAAAGCATTCTTATTGTGAACCGTATGTTTTCACGAATATTCTTGTTCACTTTTTCAACCAAATCATCATTGACAAGAGAAGGCTGCCCACTCTGTGGTTTGTCACAAACATTGGTTCGTCCATCATTGAACTGCCTAACCCACTTTCTCACCATTCCATCAGTCATTACATTTTCCCCATAAATCTCTACAAGTTGACGATGAATTTCAGCTGACTTAACATTCTTTGCATTCAGAAACCGTATTACAGAATTCACTTCACAGTCTGCGAACTCAGCAATTGTCTTAAACATTTTCAACAATCACTAACAAATGTAAACACAACACAATGCAGCTGTAATGGTGTTAGTGCAAAGATAATGAACCAGATAGACCAGGGTGCTGCGGTAGCAGTAGAACGAAACGGTACTTTACGGGCAAGCCTCGTATATCCACAGCTTCTCAAGATCAGTTTCCACTTTGTATTATCAACTTCAAGTGTTGTTGGTAGAGAGAAATTACGATAAACGATTTTATAATTTATATACCGTATATACCCATCTATAAGCCAAGATTTTTTCCCAAAAAATGATCCCTAAGAACCACATTTGGCTTATGCACGAGTCAGAGTTGATAAAAGTTCTTATAAACGGAGGGCTCTTATAAGTGGAGCGCTCTTATAAATGGACTTTACAAAACCAGTGCATTTTTAAGTGCTCTTTCACTACAATACATCAGTACATTAACGTAAACGGTTCTTCAATAGATAATGAATTCCGAATGGAACATCAAAGATTCAAGAACATCAAAAAATTCGATATCGAAACTTTTTGAACATCGATACATGGGCTACCTTCGATATTGTCGCTAAGCTGCAGTGTATATAAAATTTAATATACCTTACAGCAGATTGTACAAGTATATACAATACACAGTACATTAATCAGTGCATTATTTCACATCTTTTGCCTCAATTTTCCATCCTCTTTTCCATTGTAAAAAGCAAATGCATAAGTTAAATTCCCAAAAACAAGATGGCAACAATCTTGGTAAACTGTCACTGTGTTCATATCAGGTACATTTTGAAAATCTCCTAAGAATGTTTTATAAAGAAAGCTGATATGGTTACCATGAATATCTATTATTATTGTCCATCCAGCCTAAGTTTGCGCGAAATGTGATAGCCGTTTTAATTGTTGGACATTGTTATAGCAAAAATTAAACAATGCATAACAATTATCATGTCCATCACATTCCGCGCAAACTAAGGCTGGATGGGCTATACATACAGTAAATAAATGTTTGATGGTTTTTCCACACAATAAATTTATTACTATGATCTTCTTGTAATTACACAAAAACTCCTTGTAATAGCTGTGTTCTATAATAATTTTTTTTCCTCTCTAGCTTGGCCTTGTTTTCCTTTTCAGCCTCGGTTTATGCTCGAGTCATGCCTTTTTTCCAATTTTTGGGGTCAAAAATCAGGGGTCAGCTTATACGAGGGTAATTCAATAAGTAACTTACAAATCGAAGTTGCGACCTTCATTTTTTAATTAAGTGCGGGAAACTGTCACCGCTAGATAGCAACACTATCTAGTTTTATTGTGATGCACAACGATCATTCTGCGCTTGACTGTACAAGATGGCGTCACCCCTGAGTACATGTACCACGATAGAACAGTGTGTCGTTGTGCGCTTTTTGTGGGCAAAACATATGGAAGCAAAGGATATTCACAAGGAAATGCTGCCCATGTATGGTGAACATTGCCTGTCACGTCAGGCAATCCATAATTGGTTGCAGAAGTTCTCGGAAGGGCGGACAAGTATCAAAGACGAACATCGAGCCGGTCGGCCAGTGGAGATCGCCACGCCAGAAACGTTGCAGCACGTTGAAGACATCATCCAAGCAGATAGGGGGGGGGGTAACCGTCGACGCTGTAGCACCCGCTTTGGTTGTTCATGTGGCCAGGCTTACAACATGATGCATGAGAGCTAGGCTTCAATAAAGTGTGCTCCCGCTGGGTGTCACGCCAGCTTACACCACAACACAAAAGCCAGAGAATGGGCTTGTCATTGCAGCATCTCCAGCGCTACCAGGTTGAAGAGGACGATATGCTTTCTCAGATTGTCACTGATGATGAGCCTGAGACGAAGCGTGCCTCCATGCAGTGGAAACATCCCTCGTCTCCAGCGCACAAGAAGTTTAAGATGACAACATCGGCCGGGAAAGTCATGTTGACGGTGTTCTGGGATTGCCAAGGCGTACTGCTCACTGAATTCCAGCAACGAGGCCACACAGTTACGTCTGCCTCGTAATGCACGATTCTGACGAAACTTCGTGCTGCCATTCGCCTGAAGCGACCTGCCTCCTCAGTAAAGGGGTGTTGCTGCTGCATGACAATGCCCGTCCTCATAGTGCCAATCAGACCACAGCGATGCTGAGGTCATTCAAGTGGGAGGTCCTCCAACATCCACCTTACAGCCCGGACGTCACCCCCAGCGATTTCCACTTGTTTGGCCCTTTGAAACATCATCTTTGGGGAGAACACTTTCCTGACGATGAAGCGGTTGGAAAAGCAGTGTGCGCGTGGTTCCAACAGCAACCAGAAGAATTTTACGCCACAGGTTTCCAGGGATGTGAAACAGTAGGACAAGTGCTTAAATTTGTATGGAGATGATGTCAAGAAATAAATGTTGTTTGTATGCCATTACCTCCAGTCATTTCTTTTCAATCGTAACTTACTTATTGAATCGCCCTCGTACATGAATCGGTTTATAGACAAGTAATACGGTAAATTGTAGTGCTATCAATAATGTTTGGCCATTATTCTTATAATTTTATAAGAAAATTCCTTGCATAACAAATTTTTGAAGCTTCTCAATACTTACATGCCTGGATACAGCTGAGATGGTTGTGAGACCCAACTTTATTTCAAATGATTCTGCAATTATGAGTAGGGTTTAGATTTTGCAAATAATGTATATTTTTTCCTGAGATAGTAACTTATTTAAACGATGTTTTATGCTATGTTAGTTCCCTCTGGAACTCGTCGCCTAAGTTTTATTGTGTATATAAATGCATAGTTCAAGCTTTAGCACATATTTTTGGATATTTCGAGCGTTGGTGCATATTTTTGCATATTTTGGGTATTTTTGCTTATTAAGTCATATTTAAAGTTAATTTTACAACCTATTAAGTATGTTATTTAAAAAAACAAAACGATATAAATGCTTTCATTGATTGGGCCAAGAAATACCAAATATACGAGGCCTGTTCGAAAAGTATCCTGATTGAGGCTACAAAAAAGAAAGTAGAACTCACTGCACCTTTTTCCTATTCGGATCGTGTGACTAACATTTCTGCTGATGATGTAATGATATTTGCAGCTGTTAAGAGTGCCACATGCAATTGTTGTGACGTGCTAAAGCAGAAGGTTTATCTTTTCTCGTCGCATGGTGAAAATGACAGCGCATATTGTGCAGCAATTCTTGACAAAACACCACATCGCTCAAGTCAGGCAGCCTCCCTACTCACTTGACCTAGCTTCGTGCGACTTCTTCGCATTTCCGAAGATCAAGAAAGTGCTCAAAGGACTGAGATTTGAGGATGTGGACGTGACAACTCAAAATGCTACAGCAGAGCTCTTGGCTATCCCAAAGGAGGCATTCTGTACTTGTTTCGACCAATGGCAGCAATGCTGGGCTAAATGCGTTGCTGCAGACCATGCTTATTTTGAAGGTGACTAAACATTTATGTGAGTTTGAATCGTATTTTTTTTTTTGTAGCCTCAATCCGGATACTTTCCCGACAGGCCTTATACACTCCGCTTATAAGAGCCAGTTGTTGTAGAGAGATCTTTTCTGTAGAACATTTGAAAAAATTAATTAATTATGAAAGTAGGGGAGGATATATGATTTGAGTCCTTCTGACACCCTTGAAATGGGTGGTAAGCTTTTTCTTTATTTTAAAACCAATTTCTTAAATACACAAAGCTGACATTAAGTGAACTAAATTAATTTTATTACATCTATCCTCGTTTCTCATGGAGGTTTGGTTCCAAAAAATACACCACAGTAAGCAAAACTGTGATAAACAAGTAACAGAAATCTGTAGGAAAAATAGGGTTTCATCCAAAGACCCCCAAGCTGCCTTCCAACTTACCCAAATATTACCACTAAATAAATTTAAACACACGTAATAATATTTAATTTTAATTATTTAATACGTAGAATATATTTAATAAGTTATTTATTAATGTAATATTTCAGTAACACTTTATACACAATACATATATGGAATGATCAGTAAATAATGAAAATCACTGTGAAAAGTATGCAATGGCATAGCGAGGATATATGACACCTAGGGTATGGTATTCTCTGTTTCACCCCATGTTATCGTATTTTGTTGTTGTGGCTTCTCCCCTCCTTCCATTAAGGTATTAAGACCAGTGTTTTTTGTGGTATCATTCCCTCCTCCATCGCTATGCCACTGAAAGTATGCATTGTAACACTTTCGGGCTTGCTTATCAGCTCCTACTCGCTGGGCCTCGTTTCCTTTCTGTCACAGTCATTAATTGTCACTTGCTGCGGTGCCATCACTTGCAAGTCATAACATTGGGGTTTCCTTTCATTGTCAGATAATACGAATCCAGGATAATACGAACAAAATTTCTGGTCCCTTGAGATTCGTATTAACGAGGTTCGGCTATAATTCTATAAATTTGTTTGCCAGGTTTACTATCGTGACCGTTTGCTGACCCATCATAACATGAATCAGTCCATAAAAAGCACAATCAATTGACAAGTCACAATCAAGGATTCTGTGATAACCTGGATCAGTCATAAATGAAACCGTGATAAACGAGGATAGATGTAATTGTTTCAAGATTTTGAGTACCGATAAAAGCAAACTTTATTTATTAATAGCATCAAAGCAACTGATTCAGTTGCAATTTTAAATTGTGAAGGTGATTCTTTGTAAATATAAAAATGAATGGAAAAATTGTTTAAAATTGAATTGAATTACAGAAGCAGAAATTGATGATGATCGAGAGATGTCATCTTCTCGTGTCATGCAGACTTTTCAAGCAATGACTCCCTCCAAAGAAAAGCAAGCGTAAGTTATACATTTCTTTCTCACTTCTCTTTCATTTACTGGCATCTATTTAATGCATTATTCACAGGAAAGAATCAAAGTACAGTATTCAGTTTTTAATTCAATTCAGTGCTGTAACAGTGAGTAAAGAGAGAATTTGGAACTCAGGGAATGCAAACAATCTCACATTGAGTAATTATACCGAATCGCCATCAGCACTGTCATTAAGTTCATAGCTGATACAGATTAGGATATCCAATAGCTCAAAATATTTTGGGAGAGCTTCCAAACCTATTGTTCATGTAGCATATAGGCTGTGGCCAAACGTTTCCGGGATACACCTTGTTGTAGAATCGGAAACTGCTGCACACATCTGGGAAGACTTTCCACCAGGTTTTGATAGGTGGTCACAGGATGATTTGGCTGGGCACATAATCTATGGCCAATAATTGAACAAATAAAAAGGCTATTAACACACAATAAAAAAGATAAGCATATTTTAATTAATGAGAGATGTAGATAAAAGCAATAATTAAAATCGTTATCAAATAAACATGAAAGAATAATTTCAAATCATTAAAATGGATTAAAAAGAAACAATCATGTTGCAGTTCATTAAAATTAAACATTAGTAAAGTTCACACAAGACAAGCCTTCCATTTAAGGTTATTAATCGGTACTCTCTTTGATTTTTCAAAACCAGTCTCTAATATTTTACCACACCAAAACCATATTCAGTTCATTGGTCTGTCTTTATGAAGGTTTTCTCCTGATCTAATATACTGAGGCTCCAGACATGCAATCTTTAGGGCATGTCTAAAAAGTCAGACTGGTCGCCAACAGGTCACATGGTACGATCTGCGATCGGTAGGCAACTGTTTGCTTCCGTCTGTTCGTTCATGGACAGCGCGGTCGTGAGCATTCTGCTTCAAAATGACGTGGCAGCAAGTTTCCTCAGCATTTAAGTTAGTACGAATTAAAATTGTGTACATACATAAATTTTCTTCACCCGTCTTTTCTTTTTCGTCTTCATTTCTTGTTTCTTGATGCTGTCCAATATGTATTTCACCATTTCCTTTCTCCAAAATATATTTATTACGTATCCGACACTCAAACACTTGAATTTTCTACTTTCGTCTGCCATTTTGATTCTGCTCATCGAGGCAGCCAACCGGCGTTGGACTCTGGTCGTGATTAGTGTGACCAGTCACATTATGAAAATGTTCATCACAACCGGTCATTGCTTTATGGACAGGCTGTTCGCGATGGGCTTTGACTGGTCCCAACCAGTCAGACTTTTTAGACACGCCCTTATTCCCATTGCAGGAGGATGGAAAGGGCTACAGATATCTAAAAAAAACATTGTCTTGGTGCATATGAAATGTTTAGAGTGATAGAGCATAGACCACTCCTCTCCACAGGTGTTCACTTATTATGTCACTATTTCCTAGAGATAGGTAGCAGATGTGTGAAGAACAAATTTCGGGCTTGCCTTGTTCAGGAATACAGGGTGTATATAAAAAGTATCGGGAAAAGTTTCGAAAAAATAGATTTATTTCAAATATTAATACAGGTTACAGTTGAGTGTATGACTGATAACTAAATTCAAAACATTCATTTGCTTCTCAACTTTAGTGTAAACTTTTTAAATAAGAAAATTACTTTATAATGAAAGTGGAAATTTGGGTGAAACAATTTATAATAATAATAATTTTGTTGGAACTAATGACTAGTAGAACAACAATTTTGATAAAAACAACAATTTTTGATAACATCAGAACTGAAAAGTTCTTTAAGATATGAATATGTAATTTTTTTGTTTGAAAATTAGTTATGTGCTGGAATCACTGATAGTTCATGGGTTATAGAAACAGTTTTTTAGTTTTTTAATAGTCTACCTTTGTGAAAATTAATAGTTTATGGCTTACCCCTTGTTGGTGTATCGTTGATCACTGGTTGAGTGATGATTTTTCGTTGATCACAGTTGAGGATGCGAGACATTATGGGAAGAAAAGTTGATCACATGTTCTTGTATATTCTTGTTAATATTCTGCGGGATGAAGTATTTGCATGTTGATTTCGTAGACTTTTTCGGGACTGATGTGTTTCAATTTATAAAAACCGGAACAATTTTAGCCGAATTTCATGTGTTGTTAAACACTTGTTTAGTTTCGAATGGTTTAACTTCAAAATAATAAAATTGTTGTGACACAAGGACCTTTCGGATCATCTCTGATCCATTTTCAAGTGTAACAAAAATAAAGTCAGAGGTCAATATACCGTAAAATCTTGAATACACGCCCAGGCGTCTATTTGTTTCAATGGTCTGGACCCCTCCTCCCCCCCCCCTCCCCCCGGCGATTAATCGAGACCCGGCGTTAAGGGCTATTCCCAATAACAGGGTGTCTAATAGGGTGTCCCAAAACGATTGTGTAAAATTTCCTGACTTTTCCTGGTTAATCATGTAATTTTCCCTGACCAATTTTTCTTTCCAATTTTGCATTTTTTTGCTGATTTTGTAAAATTCCCTGGCTTTTCCCGGGTTTTCCCGGACCCTGCAATAAATCCGACAAAGTTTTGAATTGCAATTTAATAAAAAAACTTCTTTAGTAAAATTAAAAATTAATAACTAGATAATATGATCTTCTGGTTCGGAATCACTGGAGATAACTGCCTCATTATTATAAAGTTCTTCATCATCTTCATTCTCTTGCAAGCTAATGGTTTCTGAATCCCGCATAGAATCGCGCAATTTCAGCAATATAATTAGTATATATATTTAGTATAATGGCTTTTAGTTTGAATGCTACATCATATGATTTTCTTTTCCCAGATTCCATGTTCACCTGCACATTTAGTTAACCACTGAGCATAAGAAGTAACTTATAATAAAATAAATGAAGTAACAAAAAAACTAACCTGAGTAGAAAAACGTTTAATAATCTGAAAGTGAGAAAAAACGCCGGAATTTATATCGATGACCCGGTGTTTAATCTCCCATTTTTTACACCCCACTCGGCTTTTATTTGAGACCGGTGTGTATTTGAATACCTAGTGTGTATTCAAGATTTTATGGTATACATTATACAGTAGATCCTGCCCAAGTGGTTGAAAAAATGTGTTAAAACGAAAAACTAAGACTTTTAACATTTAAATTGGGGCATTCACACGGAAGTGTTAGGAATGGAAGGGGGAAAGAAGAAGGGGTGAGAATAACTTAATTAGGTGGAAAGGGAAGTTGAAAGACCCACAAGGAAAATGGAACAATGGGGTAAAAGGGAATGTAAGAAAGAAAGACTGACTCTTCCTATTGAGAGCAACTTCAATGTGTACAACCAAGTTTTTATAATAAAACTAGCCAATTATCACTGAGGAGGAAGCATATTTTTGCTAAGTTGTTTTTTTCTGTTTTTATATGGAAGATACAAAATAATTACATATTCGTATCTTAAAGAATTTTTCAGTTCTGATGTTATCAAAAATGTTGTTTTATCAAAATCGTTGTTCTATTAGTCATTAATTCCAAAAAAATTATTATTATTATAAATTGTTTCACCCAAATTTCTACTTTCATTATAAAGTAATTTTCTTATTTAAAAAGTTTCCTTATTTAAAAAGTTTACACTAAAGTTGAGAAGCAGATGTATGTTTTGAATTTAGTTATTTCAGATATTTATACAAAACCTTAACATTCTTCAAAGTACAACCCTTGAGCGTCGACACACTTTTGCCAGCAGCTTTTCCATGACTCGAAGGCTCCCTGGTAGGCAGATTCTAGAAGGTCCTTAAGGGTACGTGTGCAAGCTTCTTTGATGGCACTTAGGGTCCCATGGTGGCGTCCTTAGAGGGAAGATTTCAGTTTAGGAATAGGAAAAAGTCTACTGGGGCCAAGTTGGGACTGTAAGGGGGTTGGGGAATCGTCGCGACGCTGTTTTGCGTCAGGAAATCGGTCATCTCGAAGCAGGTGTGGCTGGGTGCATTGTCGTGAAGCAATTTCCAATTTCTGGTGATGGCTGGCCTCACCCGGTTAACCGACGGGCTGAATTCAGCACTTCACGCACACGTTGCACGTTGCCGTTGGTTCTTGATGTCGACAGCCGTCCAGCGCGGGCCTCGTCCTCCACACTCTCTTGTCCATCTTTGAAGAGCTTGTGCCACTTAAAAACTGCAGTTTGTGACATGCTTTCATCCTTGAACACTTGGCGAATCATGCCCAACGTCTCCGTACCCGATTTCTCCAGTCCAACACAAAATTTGATGGTGTACCGCTGTTCAATCGTTCGCTGCATTTTGAGCTTGAACCGAGTCACTCGATGGGGTTCCACTAAAACTTCGATCTAGCCTGAACAAATGCTCGCAGGCGACTGATGCTTCGTGCATTTTGAAGGTCAGACCCCACACCACCGAGCACACTTAATGCAAGCGCGTTGCAAACTATAGTCACGTCAGGAAAAAATTGTTCCCGATACTTTTTACGTAAACCCTGTACGTGGATTGAAAGTAAACGTGGAGAATCGTGATTTGAAATTCATCTTCCTCGTTATGAATTGAAACTGAGCCTTTCGGCAAGAATTGTTACTCAGAATATTAACAAAGCATTTAGGGAGAACAAAGGCAATAAATGAACTGTTCTCCCATGGTTTCTGAAGTTTCAGGTGGAGAATATGGACCCACAAAACAAGGCATGGTCAATGACCTGTTGTAATTTCTGATGATGTTCTTCAAATGCAGTTGAAACTGACCCACAAAAAACATGTCATGAGATAGCAGCAGAAACAGGTGTTCGCCACACGACAACTGTTCGACATCTGGCTGCATTAGGTAAGGTCAAAAAGTTGGTCATTAGGGAAACTCATGAACTGCCAACTGCCAACAAGACTAGGCATTTGGAAGTCTGCATGTTTCTGCTTGGCAGGAATAAACAGGATCCTTGACTGCACCCGCAACAAAAAAATAGGTCCTGTATGATGAATTAAACGATCTGTACAATCTGGACAATGGTTAAGCAAGGCACAGTCTCCTGGGTGTACCTAAACCATCTTTATACACAAGATGATGATGCTCCTTGTATGGTGGTCCACAGTTGGGATAATTTATTGGAGTTTTTGACAAGGGGCCAAACCATGAAAGCAGAATGTTATTGTGCTGAATTACAATAGAAGCACCAGAAGTTGCTGCAGAAAAAAATTGGCTTTGGTGAACAGATATGGTGTTCTTTTGCTCCAGGAAAACCCTCGTGCTTATGTAGCACAAAAAACGATGCTGAAATTAAATGCTTTAGGCCATGAAGCATTGCATCACCCTGCCTGTTGCCTAGACTTACCTCCTACAGACCATCCTATCCACCCACGCCCCCTCGCTATGCACCCAATTTCCATATATTTTTATAGTCACGGAATCTATGCTTTCTATTACCTATGTTGATGAACTTATCTTCAAAATGCATTAGTCATTTATTAAAAATCTTTTATGCTTTATATTAGAAATTTATTTCAACATTTGTTTAAGATTTTACAATTTTCCTATAATAAGTTGAATGAAAACATTAAAAAATTTTTGCGGATAAAGGATATTTTCAGAAGAGAAAGAGTCTCATTCTTCAACCACTACAAAGTCCAAACGTTCATTTAGGCCAAACACATCTTCGTGGATCATGAAACCCAAAGCTTGGCATAAACGAGCAAGTTGGGCCAAAGAAAAACCTCGACTGTGGTATTACCGTAGAGGACCACAACCTCCTCTTTATAGAAAAGTATTCTCACTCTGGAGTGCGCCCATTACAAAATTTTGGACATTTCAGGTAATTTTAAAAAGATTCCTCAGTTTCATTTAAAGACTATCTAAAGCTGTATCTTGTTACACATCATTAAAAAATAAGCATTCGAAATTTAATCCAAAATCCAACTTGAAGGAATCTGAATCCAAAAAGCCCGTTTCAAAAAGACAGCCAAATTTTAAAAAGCTGAAACTTATCTGAAAATGTCAATTAAATATTTCTCACTGTTTCTGTGATTCATCTTAATATTATCTGTGTTCCATAAACTGTTTTGTACTCCGAATCTCCATAAATTATTCTCTACTTGTAACTCTTAAAGTTTTACTACTGAAAACTTGTGCGGAGTCTATGAAGTTGACAAGGATGAGATACCCTCACAGCTAGGACGTACTAACTTCGTTGAATATATACAGTGAGTGATGGGTTAATGAACAGTTCAGATAGCGAACAAATCTGATAACGAACACCTCACAAAACACTAGAAGAAGCAACACTGTGTGAAAGATTTGCAGGACTGTATTTTTCTGTCACTCTATGAGCCATTTCTGGAGCAAGACTTTGACAGTTGTATACATAACCAGAATTATTAGATGGACTCGTAATTTCTCCAATGCTACGTTTTGTGTCCAGTGGATTATCGGCTTGATGTGTGTTGGGTTACACAAAGCGCTCACATAGAACTGTGATGTGTTTGAAGTAAACTTTGAACGTTTACCTTTCGTAGCACATATCTCGCAATAGCATGTGTTCATTAGGTTTCACAGAGTAAACTTCTGAAATCAGATCTATCATTTTGACTTGCCCTGTATATAAATAAACATTTCATACAGTAAGAAATTATATAATTTTTTGGATCTCCAGAATGAATTAATCAAATTCCCATAATAATCTATGGTAAATCAATGATCGGTTAACGAACAATTCAAGTAGCAAATATGGTCTTGGAACAGATTAAGTTTGCTAACCGATTACCCACTGTACATGGATCTGGGATGACTGGAAATTTGCTGTGTGGTTCGATAAATCACTGTTTTGGTTACATCGGGCTGATGGAGGGGTCCAGTTGGGGAAAGACCCCATGAAGTCATGGACCCAGTTCATAACAAGGCATCGTGAATTAGTATGTTTCATCTTTTTCACGACTCTACATAACGCCAAATTTATAATGGCAAGTCCATATAATGAAGTTTTTTTTCTGGTGTGACTGGTGTCAGTGTGTGTTTGTTTTTATTTTGTAGGGTATGCTAAAAAATTAATTTTTTTTAAGCTGCATTTTCCGTGAGTTGAGTTTAATTGCGTTGTTGTGAATAGTGTAGCGTAATTGTTGTGGTTGTGATGTTTGTAAAGGCTTATCTGCTGACAGTTTGTATTATTAATGATTTTTTTGTTTTAGCGATATTGTAATGTTTTCAATATTGTAAGTGGTAACAATAAGGTTGGGAAGCTGTGGCAATAATAGTAACAATTTTACTAATGCTTTGTTGTCGCAGTTTTTCCAACAATTTAGTTCACAACAAAAGTGTTGTATTAATTGTTTTTTAAAAGAGTGATTGCCCTTGGCAACGACGTTTTTTTTTTGTGTTTAGACAGAGAAGCTTGCCGTCAGTAGCGTTCGTTCGTGCGTCTCCCCCCCCC